>CM054153.1:3210226-3222726 GCA_028751875.1 Rapana venosa | reverse complement strand
ATAAAACATACATAAGCGCAAAACCCCCCGCGCGCACGTGCCGCATGCACACACTCACACACACACATGTACTAGAGCTGTATAAGAGTTTATTAGAACATGATTTAGACATTATTAGAGCTACTAAAAGAGGCGCAAAGCATAGACGGCAATCAGAACATTGCATGTGCCTTTATCGTTACAAGAGGGCTGCCACTTAGAACAAACAGCATGGAGAAAGGTCACAGAAACCTATCACCTAACAGAGAGACTGTTAAACACATCTGCCATCAATACCAACAATGTGCGAGTCGCTCAAATATTTTCACAGCAAGAAGAGTACATTGCTTGATTTATAGAATAAAACTTGCATTCCTAAACCAAATTTAGCAGAAAGGGTAAATGTCTGTGTGGGGAGTATCACTAATACTCAAATAATATTGAATGAAAGAGAAAAAAAGTTTTTTTCCCCATTTTCCCCTGAAAACCCCCTCACAGCATATTTAACAAATGAATTTGACATTTAAATGCAAAGGGTCTTTGGCACATCCTATAGGACATTTGCAAAACTTCTAAATTTTAAAGAGCTTTTGTTGTTTGTTATTTTTTTCAAACTCGTTCTTCTTCTTTGTGAAGTTTCGGGTTGGTTTTTTTAAGCTTTTTTTTCCCCCTGCACCCAACATTTCACTAACCCCCTTTCCGCCGAAACCTCAATTTCCCCAAAACTTTTTTTTTTCCCCCTCTAAAAATCATCGAGGGGTGAACAGAGGGTAAATCAAAAAAAAAAAAAACACACAAGTAAACACGCGTGCGCGGCCCCGCGCCCACAAAAAAACACACACATACCACTCACACACACATCACTAACACACCAGCTATACACAAAAACCCATATACACACACACCAGCTATAAAAAAACACACACCTACACACCCCCCTACACACACAACAACACACACACAACAACACACACACACACACAACACCACACACAACACACAAAAAACCCTTATCCCCCCCCCCCCCCCCCCAGCCTGTAAACAAGCAGCTACCTACCGCCCAAAAAGTGAAAAATTGTACAGGGAAGCTGATCCCAGACGAGGGTAACCGGGCACGACTGGGCAAAGGGTTACGCCGACTAAACCCACTGCCGCCGGACTTTCAAGTAAATTCAATAAATTGAATGAATGAAGTGATCGGTGCGGGAAATAGCCCAAACCGTCAAAACGACACCAAAAATGCTGGACTGTAAAACCCCCCCCACCACCACCCCCAGCAAAAAACCCCAACAACAAAAAACACCACCACCACACAAAGCAACAATCAACACAACAACCCCGGAAAAATTGGTTTTTAGGTTTTGGTGATTTGTTTGACAAGTCGCCAGTTTTTGAGGAAAGCGACCCGTGCGAAAAGTCTTATCGCACATAGGGTGGCAACGCTTTCACGCAAGCCCACCCCGCACGTAGCCTGCTGGCGCGCGGGGGCGCCCACGCAAAAAAAAATACACACACACAACAGCGCCTTGTTTCTTGTTTAAAAACCCCGCATTTATATCAAAATTTAATGCACAACTTCAGGTCAGGGCAGTCAAGAAGTTCCTGAACCTACTGGTATCCATGTACCCCTACAACCGTGCTGTGGGGGGAGGGAAAACCCCCAAAGAAAAAACCCCAAAACATATGGGAAATTTGGGGAAAGGGGAAATTGGGGCCCACCAAGGGAAAATCCTAAGCCCACAAAAAAACATCGAAATATACCCGGGTCGGTCGAGGGCCCCGGTACCAACGCCGCGCTTTCCATTGATCCACCAGGGGGAATGACAAGCGCTATGGAGTTTTAAAAAATTTCTTAAGCCCCTAGAGAAAAAAATCACCATTTTTACATGGAACGTCCCATTACCCTCTTAAGAAAAAAAACGAAAAAGGGTTTCAAAACCAAAATTTTGAAAAAATTTTCCCCCGGGTTTGCCCTTGAATAAACCCTTACTTTTAAAATTTAAAATTTTTTCCCCAAACATTTTCAGCAAAATTCTTTTTCGGGGTTGGGGGGGGGGGGGAAAAATTTTGGGGGGGGGGGGGGGGGGGGGGGGGGGAAAAAAGGGGGGGGGGGGGGGGGTTAAAATTTAATTTTAAAAAAAAAAAGTTTAAATTTAAACCTTTCGAAAATTGCAAAATGTTATTTAAACAGGCCACTTAAATTACATGTTTTATTTTAAAACTATCAGGGTTTTGATTTTAAAATTTGTTTTTGGGGGTTTAAAATTTTGCAAAAAGTTAAAGACAACTTTACGGGTTTGGGGGGGCTTTTTTTCGTTCTTGTTTTTTTTAAAAATTAAACGTAATAACATCAAAACCTTGCTCTCTTCTCCATCTTCTGTTTTTGCACCCCCCCCCCCCCCCCCCCCCCCTTCTAAAAATTTTTCCAAACACTTTCCTCGTCTGGTACACTAATGTTGAACGATGTCAAAGTGAAGACAACAGCAAGAACAACAAAACGGGCGGCACAGAAAAGAACAACAAAAAACAGGGGCACACAAGAACCAACAACAGCCACAAAAAAAACACACACACACACACACACACACACACACACACAAAAACAACACAACACACACACACACCACACAAAACACACACGTATAAACACCCCACACACACATATATATAAATATATATATTATTTAAAATATATATTTTATATATAAATATATAACACACATACAAAACATACATACTAAAAACATAAATACATACATACAGCGCCACACACCCCCGCGCGCACGTGCACGCAAGCACACACTCACACACACACATGACTAACTGTAAAAGATTTTTATTTAGAACATGATTAAAACATTATTAAAGCTACAAAAAAGAGGCGAAAAAGCATGGAGCAATCAAACATTGCATGTCCCTTTTATTTTTTAACAAAAAGGGCTGCCATTTTAAGAAACAAACAGCATGGAAAAAGGGGTCACGAAACCTATCACCTAACAGAGAAAACTTTTAAAAACACATTTTTGCCATCAATACCAAAAATGTGGGAAGGTCGCTCAAATATTTTCACACAAGAAGAGTAAAAATTGCTTGATTTAAAAAAGAATAAAACTTGCATTCCAAACCCAAAATTTTAGCAAAAACGGTAAATGTCTGTGGGGTGGAGTATCACAAAACTCCATAAAATGTAATGAAAGATAAAAAATTTTTTTTCCCCATTTTTCTAAAAACTCCCTCACAGCATTTTTTAACAACAAAAATTTTTGACTTTAAAAATTCAAAAGGTTTTTGGGGCACATCCTATGGGAAATTTTTTTGCTATAATTTCATAATTTTTAATAAATCATTTGTTGTTTTTTATTTTTCAACTCGTTCTTTTTGTTTTTTGTAAAGGGTTTCCCTGTTGGTTTATGTAAGCTTTTTTTTCCCCCCTGCACACTTTTTCACAAACCCCCCTCCGCCGCTACCCCAACTTTCACGCACGGTTATTTTCCCCGTCTAATATCACGGAGTAAACCCCAACGTAAATCAAAACAACAAAAAACACCTTTAAACACACACGCGTGCCGCGCGCGCGAAACACACAACAAAACACTTTAACCAGCTACACACACACATCACCCTACACACACCAGCTATACACACACCCAGCTAACCCACCCACCAGTTTAAACACACACACACACCTACACACACACCTACACACACACAAAAAACCACACACCACACAAAACACACAAACACACACAAAAAAAACACCCACACACACACACACCACCCTTATAACCCCCCCCCCCCCCCCCACCCACTGTACACAAGCAGCTACCACTGCCCAAAAGTGCAACTCTGTACATTTGAAGTTTGATCCCAGCCCCGGGAGAAACCCAGCACACTGGCAAACGGTAAAAGGTTTCGACTGACACACGTGCCGCCTGACCTCAAGTCAAGTCAAGTGAATTGAAGTGAATGAATTTGATCGGGGCATGGAATGACCAGTCCGCAAACGACACCAAGAAATGCGGCCCGTCACCCCCCCCCACCCCCCCCCCCACCAGCAACAACACCAAAAACCCAACAACCCCCACCACCAACAACAAAGCAAAAAACAACAGCAAAAACCCCCGGGAAAATTTTGGTTTTTTATTATGGTGATATTGTTTTGACAAAGCGCCAGTTTGTGGGGAAAAAGCGACCTGTCTAAAAAAGCCCTTAAATCGCACTATAGGGGGGCAACAGCGAAACACCCCAACCAGCACGCACGCCACGTACCGCTGGCGCCCCGCGGGGCACACACGCAAACAAAACCCCACACACACACCCCGCGCGCTTGCTTGCTTTTTTAAATACACCTTTTTATATCAGACTAAGTGCACAATTTCGGGTCGGGTTCAGTCAGAGAAGTTCCTGTTTAAAAAAACGGGGTACCCCAAGAAAACCCATTAAAACCTGTCGCATGGGGGGGAGGAAACCCCAAATAAAAAAAACCCAAAACAAATGGAGACGGGAAAAGGAGATTGGCGCCCCCAAAGGAATATCCAAAGGGCCCACAAAAAAAAAACATGGGAAATGATACCGGAAATCGGCCAAAGGCCCCGGGGTTTAAACCAACGACCGCGTTTTCCCCCATTGATAACACCAGGGGGGAAATTGACAAGTCGCTACGGGGTTAAAACATTACTTAAGCTCCCAAAACAAATCACCATTGGTACATGGAACGTCCTACCTCAAACCAGTGCGGAAAAATAAAAAAGAACTAGATATGAGCAAAACCGTAAAAGGGGACTTTAAAAGGACTGGGGAAAAAGTGAGATAAACGGGAAATTTTGGGAGACATTGACTGAAGAAGGAAAAAGATCGGTAAAAGTGGCCCAAGAAAAAACTTTCCCCCAACCGGGTTTGGGCATTTATTGTCAGAAAGAAGTAGGGGTTTGCTTTTACCCACTGTACACCGGCTTCCAGCAGGATTACCCCCCCTCCGGGGGGTGGGCCAACCCCAAAACATCCCCATCAAACAAATCTATGCACCATCATAAAAAAACCATACAAATGAAGAAAAGAAAAAATTTTTAATGAAGATCTTAAGTGACCATTAAGAAAATACCCAAAAAGGGACCCCTCATCATCCAAGGGGTTTTTAAAAACCCCAAAAGTGGGTTCCGACCCCTTAAAAACCAAAGGGGCCCCCGGAAACAGTTGGTCATTTTTGGAACGGGGGAGACCAACAAAGGGGGGATTTACGTCGCGGGAGTTTGCCTGCACCCACAACTTACCATTGCCAATACCCCCAAATCCCCACAAGAAAGGTAAAGGGAAAGGCCCAAACCGGCCCATGCCCAAACGGCAAAAACCCAAAACCCAAATAGTTTTTAAACCCTTAACACCACACGTTTTCAAATCCACATCAACGAGCCAAAACAAAAACCTACCCTGGAGCGACTTAGGCAGGCCCCAGGGACCTTGTGCGCGGTATTCAAAATGAAGCTGAAGAAAAAAAAACCCCGGCCTGAAAACCCACGTACAAATTTAAACTTTGGCCCCAAACTAAAAGACCCAAAGGGGTCGGGAGATCTTCCAAAAAAACCTTGGGGGAACGTTTTTGCGGCATTAACCCCCGGGAAAATTTGACATCAATGACCTCACCAACAACTTCAATGAGGCAGTCCGAAAAACAGCAAGGGGGGTACTGGGTTCGCAGGGGAAAAAAACCCCCAGCCAGGGACTACCAATGACACTTGGCCTCTGCGATACAAGAAGGCACAAAAACCAAACCGGGTTTTTTAAACCCCCAAAAAGAAAACCGGGGGGCCAACAATCTCGTGAAGAAGTCAATTTTAAAAGGGCCCCAAGAGAAGGGATAAAGTGATAAATGTGATGAAAAATGGGAAAAAAACATAAAAAGGGGGCAACAGTAAAAAAGGCATACACACCCTGAAGAAACTCACAAAACCACTTCAAACCCAAATTTAAAAAAACAAATTAAAACAGCCCCCGGGAAAACCCCCCACAGAAAACCCGCTGCATTTAACAGTGGTCTGAATATTGTCAAAAATGTCCCAAATACCCATTTTCAACCCCGACCCAAAAGGGATAATAGAAGAGAAAGGGACAAAAACAAAAAGCACCCCCCGCCATTACCTTACGAGGGAAGAAGTGGAAAAGCCATCCGCAGCTTTTCCAGTAGGAAAGTTCCCCCGGGGGCAGACAATTACCCTCCCGAGCCCGCTCAAGCCTGGTGGCGAAACCCCGTCATCACATAAGTTACACCTTTTCTTCAGAAGATTTGGGAGACAAAACAGTGGGGCCCCCAGACTGGACAAAAATCAATTCCCCATACCCCGCCCAAAAGGGAAAATTTTTGCCAATGCCAAAAATAAAAGAAAAATCCGCCTCATCAGCCACGCCAAACCCGATCATGCTCAAAATTATTTTGAAACGACTCAAGAAGGAAGGGAGAAGAACACCTTGGAAGGAACAAGGGTGGGTTCAGGCAAAGGGAGACACAATTTTAACTTTTTTTTAACTGCCACATCAGATGGAAAAACATCTTCAAAATCCCTGAAACCCGTTCCACAAGTTTTATCGACATCAAAAAAGGCTTTCGACAAGTAAGGCACGAAGGGCCCGTGGGGGGTTCCTAAAATGTTTTTTAATTTAAGAAGGATAGTGCAAACCATTCAAGCACTATAAACACTTCAAAACAGTGCAGTCTTTTTGAACAATCAGGTCGGAACTACTTTTTAAAACCAAGTTGGGGGCCCACAAGGATGCCGTTATCTCCAGTCCTGTTCAATCTGTTTTTTTGGGAAAAAATCATGAGAGAGACCCCCCCATGACTTTTCCCCCTACCATCTTTCCTTTTCGGCAAAACCCCCCCAACAACTTTCGGTTTGCCGATGACATTACCTCATTTGGGGGAAATAAAAAAAAGAGCTGCAAGATCAACGACCCGACTTTTAAAAACAGAGCTGGGGCATAGGGATGGAGGTGAGGGTCGGAGAAAAGTAAAGTACTTGTTTAACAGCACACAAAAGCCACCCGTAAAATTTACAAGAAAGGGGCCCAACAACTGGAGGAGGTAGACGCTTTTTTAAATACCTCCGCTACACTCAAAAAGGACGGGCATCGACGACAGAAATCAAAAATCAGAAAAAAAAGCCCCTGGCCCAAAAAAAAAAACCCTTTCCCTGACAAAACTCACCAAAAAAAATGGAAAAGTAAAAAGATCAGTTTCCCAATCAAACTAAAGCTCTACAAAGGGCCCCAAATTCCCTCCCATCCGCTGTACGGAAGTGAAACCCGGGCATTGAAATGCTGAAACAGCAAAACAAAACCAGTTTTTCAAACAAAAGCCAAAGAAAAATACTGGCATATCCTGGAGAGAACGAAAAACCAACGAATTTTTCAAGAGTCAAATAAAAACGGCTGGCCCGGGCCACAGGGAAACCCCCTTTTCCCAATCGCAAAAGAAAAACGACATGGTTTTGGCCACGTCACCCGCCACAACACTCTGGGCCCCAAAAAAGTACGCAAAGGGGAACCCCACGAAGGGGGCAGAAGGGAGGGAAGACAGAACAAGTCATGGGGTGGACAACAACAGAGAATGGACCAGGAAAGAATGCCCCGGCCCTACTGCCGAGAGCCGAGGAAACCAGAAAGGGTGGAGGAGGCTTACCACGGCATCGTCTTTCAGTCCCCCCACGACCGCCAAGGTCACGGGTCTTATGAGAGATGATAGTGCCCAAACGTTTAACGAAGAATTTAAACCCGCTAAGGGCAAGTGCCCTTCACACAAACAAGCCGCCAAAATTCCCTTCACACAACCCAAGCAAGCGCGCCCCCCGCCCGCATGCCCCCTCCTCTCTCTCCCCTCCTCTCTCCCTTCTCTCTCAATCTCTCGCCCCCTCTCTCCCCTTTTCTCTCAACCCCTCACACACAACACACACGTAAACGCGCCCTTTAAAAACAAAGCATTTATACCAGACATGTGTAATTTGCCCTTGTGTGCCGGTTTGGAACCCGTGACAAAAATTTACAAAACCCCCATACACACGGGGGCCGATGTAAAAAATCCCATGAGTGCTTAATTCCCTTAAACCTCGATATAATAATTTAAAAAAATAATAATAATGGAATTTAAGGCGCTATAACCCTTGCAATTACAAAAAAAAAGGCGCTTTCCCTTCAATCTGCTCCCACCAAACAACCAAAAATGATTAACAATATTCTAAACAAATTCAAATGTAAAACCCCACACACACCACACACCCCCACACACACACAAAACACAAAACACCACAACCAAAAAAAAACGGGTTTATATTTCACAAAGGGGGTTGGAAAATTTTTGGGTTTCAAAGGGAGGGCCAAAACCCTGGGGATGAAACAAAAGGGAAAAATCTTTGGTTTTGAAATAGGGATGTTTTTAGGGGGATTAAAGCTTTCCCTAAGTAGGCTTTTCAAGAAAGGGGGAGAGAGGGGGGTCATTCCCCGATTGATGGACCCGAAAAAGAGAAAGAGCGACGGCCAACCCGGGATTTTTTGAATCTAGGTTGTAAGCACAAGGTACTGCAGCAAGGGGGGGAACGAGAAGGAGTGTACAGGGAAGACATTCCAGAGGAAGGGAAAGGGGGCTGTTTTGTGGAGAAAATTTTAAAAAATAAAAAAATAAAAATAAGATATAAAATATAAAAGAATAAAAAAAAATTTAAAAAACCCCACACACAGGAAGGGGAAAGGGAAAAAACCGACCGCCAAAAAAAAGAAAACAAGCGCTATCGACGCAAACCCCCTTGAAAAAAAATATGTCCGGTTTTTCCCCGGGACATATTTGCCCCCCCTTTCGCAATATTTTTTTCTCTTTTCTCTCTCTCTCTCTCTCTCTCTCTCCCTCTCTCTCTCTCTCTCTCTCTCTCTCTGTAATGTGAATGGATATACTTGTTTATTTGTTTATTCGCTTGTTTACCCCCCCCCCACCACCACCACCCCTGGTTGTTTTTTCATGAGGGCCTGGTATAAAGACGCCACTGGTATATCCAAGTACCATCAACAAAATAATCAACTTGGTCTAAACAAAGGTTTACTCAGAAAAGAAACACAATGTACACAAATCCATTTGGAGCAGCTGCAAGCTAATAGCTTATAGATAGTGTTCTTCTCGGTTGATTTCGCCTCTCTCTCTCTCTCTCTCTCCTCTCTCTCTCTCTCTCTCTCTCTCTCTCTCTCTCTCTCTCCCCCCCCCCCCCCTTTAACTTGGCTCTCTCCTTCATATGATGGAGATGGTGTGATGTTCATTGTCAGTGACTCTTCCCCTGTGCACTGCATTCTCAGTAAGGTGACTTTGCTTTGCTTTGATGTTCATGTAGTACTTTCATTCAACGTTCATACGGACGCTATAGCCGAGTGGTCAAGACCGTTTGCCTTCAATCCCATGGGTCCATAAAGTGATGGGTTCGAATCTCGGCGGTGTCTGATGAATCAAGGGTGGGGATTTTTACTATCTCTCAGGTCATCTTCAAGTGCAGATCTGCCAGTGCCTTACTTCCCTTCGTGTAGGTACACATGCAGAAGATCAAATTTGCACGTTAAAGATCCCATGATTCATATCAGCATTCGGTGGGCATAAACTTTCTTCTATCGCAAAAACTTCAATAGAATTTGGAAATACGTCAGTTCCTTTGTCCAACTCTGTGAAGTATTTAGGAGTAGTTCTTGACAACACACTCTCTATGAAAAAATTCATCACCCAGACCTGCCAGTCTTGCTACTATCAATTACGACGCATAAGCGGAATTCGCAAGTATCTGTCCACTGATGCAACTTCCAAGCTTGTCACATCTCTCATTCTTTCACGTTTAGACTACTGTAATTCTCTTTTGGCTGGCCTACCAGAATCATCTATCCACTCTCTTCAACGCATTCAAAACTCTGCAGCTCGACTGGTCCTAAGAAAGAAAAAATCTGAACACATCACTCCTCTTCTGCGATCTCTTCACTGGCTGCCTGTCTCACAAAGACTGGAGTATAAAATCAATACCCTCTGTTTCAAATGTCTCCACAAATCTGCACCCTCTTATCTCTGTAACTGTCTTCATCTGTACACTCCATCCCGTTCCCTTCGTTCAGCCGCAGATACTTTGTGCTTTCGAACACCCAGATTCAAACAAACCACTGTTGGCCGTCGCTCCTTCTCTGTTTCTGGTCCATCCACCTGGAATGACCTCCCTCTTTCACTTCGCCAAAAGCCTTCACTTGATACCTTCAAATCCAGCCTCAAAACACACTTATTTCCTACCTGAGACTTTCCCCCCAAATATCTGTCCCTAATTTTCAACAGCATCTTTCACCTTCTAAGTGTTGTTCCGAGTGTGTGTGTGTGTGTGTGTGTGTGTGTGTGTGTGTGTGTGTGTGTGTGTGTGTGTGTGTGTGTGTACGTGTGTGTGCGTGCATGCGTGCATACGTGCGCGCGCATGGTTTTGAAATCTGTTGTTCATTATGTTTAAGGAGAGTTGCATGCGTGTAAATGATTGAGTGCAAGCGCTTCGATTTGTTTTGTTTTTTTACAAGATTCAGAGCTATATAAATTCCATATATTATTATTATTATTATTAAATCCAAACGTACACAGCATGCAAAATAACCAGCACAGGGCAAGTCCAGGCATTATGCACCCCAGCAGAAGTAAAGGAACAGACAGACACACAGACAGACTTGTTGCTTTTTAAAGTCTATCCACAAAAAAGTCGCATAATAATGATGTTAATTTATTTTGGGGATACCAACTATTTGAATCGTTCATTCAATCTCTCAATGCATGCTTCTCTGGCTCAGTTCCCTGGGTCTGTTTCACACACACACACACACACACGCACGCACGCACGCACGCGCGCGCAAGCGCGCGCACTCTCTCTCTCTGTCTCTCTCTCTGTCTCTCTCTCTCCCCTCTCTCTCTCCCCCTCAGCACATGCATAATGTAAACATAGTGTAGGATGGGCTTAATACAATGGACCACATGTTGAACAGATAGACAAACAGGGGTTATTTGCATCCTTATGTGGAACAGATACAGAAAACGAAGCGTGTTTTGTTCTCATGGCCACTCCTTGAGCCAACACAGAACTGGGTAGATCATTGCAATTTTCCCTGTTTTCTGCATACATAATTTAGCAGGAGAGAGAGAGGGGGGGGGGGGGGGGGAGGGGGGAGAGAGAGCTCTGAAAGATGTATTCATAAAGAGGCCACTGGTCCATACATGAAGGGGGTTGCTGATCAATGCCCTGAATAATGATAGGAATACAAAACAGGGTGAAGTACAGCTGTGACAAAAAAATCCAAACAAATTCACAAATAAGGGAAAAGAACCCAAACCAGCCTTGTGACATCACAGCATCTCTTTTTCTAAAGGCTTTACATGAATAGAAAGCCGCTTTGCTGATGATGGTAGGATTACTACACCCCAAGAGCAAACAGAGTCTACATGCATTAGGCTGAGAGAGAGAGAGAGAGAGAGAGAGAGAGAGAGAGAGAGAGAGAGAGAGAGAGACTCTGCACTCTAAACTCTGATTGGTTTAATATACAACGGCCTTTGGTCATAATACACTTTGAGGGGCAAAAATGAAAGGATGCAAAAAAAAAAAAAAAGAAATAGAACTTCCAGTAAACTTTGGTAAGACTGGCATAATACCTTGGCATGTGCTCAAAACTGTACTCTCTTGACTATGTATATTCCAAAATCATGACTAAAGAAAGGCTGACATAGACCAAGAATCCACAGAGAACACAGCTGAAAAATGTCAGTTCACCTAAACTGCTCCCCAAGACACCACAAAAATATAAGAGGCTTGTGAGCAAAGTTATTGATGGAGTTACACCTAACATGTCAACACCTTGTCGCTTCAAAATACAAACATCAAGCACATCATAAATCATGACAGTTGAAATCATTTATACTCACGAACTATTGCATTTTCAAAATAGCTACCTTACTCACAAACTATTGCATTCTCAAAACAGTCACTACACCAGAAAAGTGTGCCTACCAAATACAACCATATCAGCCCTAAGGCTAATGCAATGAAAACACAATGCTGTTTGCAAAAATATTGTATTACACTGTGCTCATTCATTTCACGTAACATTTTGTGTCATAAAAAGAGAAAATGTGATGGTAATCACAGCCCTGCAAGGCATCATTACTGAAACAATAGCCACTCATCTCCCATCCTCTCAATCAGATAAAATACGCAAATTTTCATCCAGCGGTTGTACGCAGAACACTCCCTCAAATGCCAACACACACACACACACACACACACACACCCCATTACTGTTGCGATATCATTTTACTTTATTTGTGGCAGCTTTTACTTGTAGTTGGTATTGTTCATTTTCCAAATTTAGAGTAGTTTTCAATTGTTCTGTGTTGCTGTTATTATCTGCGTTTCTTTGCTATGTTTTTGCAGCATATTGTTTATAAGGTTTGGAATCAGTTTTTAATGTACATGAATACTAACATGCATCGCTTT
>CM054153.1:3200226-3202726 GCA_028751875.1 Rapana venosa | reverse complement strand
CAAGCGTCTGTCTGTGTACAGCCCTTAATATTTGATGAGCTTCCTATTTTGTTTTCAAATGGAATTGTACACACACACACACACACACACACACACACACACCACACACACACACACACACACACACACACATGTGAATGTATGAATGTATGCGCGGATGAATGCCTACGTGCATGCCTGCTTGCACGCCAGCACGGGCTTGTGGGTGTGGGAGTGGGCTTGTGTATGTGTGTGTGTTTAAAATTGTGGTTAGCAAATAATAGCGTAAGTGGTGAGCCTATGGTTATATATGTATGTGTGTATTTATGTAGGGATTATGTTGGATATTGAAACATGATCTGCTGTAATGTTTTTGATTAGTAGTTTCATCGTATAATCATCGTCTTTATTGATATTTCTGGCAGTAGTAATTGTCATTGTTTATTGATATCGTCATCGTCATCTTTGTCATCTTTATCTTTATAATTTCCTTTTCAATAAGATTTCGTATATTTGTTGTTGTTGTTTTTTTGGGGGGTTTGTTGTTGTTGTTGTTGTTTTTTTCTTTCTTTTTTTCTTTTCCATTTCTTAGATGGCTTGACGAAAAAAAAGCAAGTATTTTGCTTATTCAATGTACCATCTGGAAAAAGAGTTTGACTTTGACAGAGAGAGAGAGAGAGAGAGAGAGAGAGAGAGAGAGAGAGAGAGAGAGAGAGAGAGAGAGATATTAGTTTACCGGTTGATCAGCAAATGTTTCTATCTGCCAAACGTGTTGTTTTTCGGATTGTTAAAAAATTCATGCTAGACTATTTTCTCCACCAAGATTTTTGCCAGGTCTGCCGTTTCACGATTGTTTGCTATGATTATACATGCAGTCAGATCTGCCTTGACAGAAGGCCTGTTGTACCCGTGTCAACATTCGCCCACCTAGCCTAGCCTACCTGCTTCAGGCGCGCAGCTTTGTCAGCCAGTAATGTAACAGCGCAAAGGCCTTCATTCCAAAATGTGCTTATGCTTTGTTGACATGTTCTGTGAAACATGTCTTCAGCCATGACAAGGTCTTAGCAGAACAACTTTCCCTTTTGAAAAAAGAACGACAAATCCTCCAAAGACGGTGTCGAGCTGTCTGTCATGATGGCAAGGTACTTGAAAACAAGCCATTCACACCAACTTCTCCTCCAGGGTGTGTACTTACAATCTCACGGGGATTCCCACGGGGGATGAGTCAGAGATAAGAGTGCATGTTCTGGGTGACACCCTCCTCCCCCACCCCGGGTGATCAGCTGGGGAGACGCGCAACAATGATCAACATGGCTGCGCTTTTGGGGTTTGGTTGGCTTTTTAACAACATTTTGTTTCAGTTTTTTGTTGGACTTTTTGTGGTTTTTGTGTATGCTTTTTTCAGTATCTTATCTGGAAAGTTTAACATACGTTCCGAATTCGACAGGCAACTCCATTATCCGTCAACTGTTTGTTTTGGTTTGATTTGTTAGGGGCTGCTTTTAGTGCTTTGTGTGAACTGGAAAAATAGCCACCGTGTGCTAATGCATGCAGAACATGTTGCGGACACGTTAAAACCTGTTCTATCTTCCTAAAGAGTAGGTCATTGTGTGCCGGTGGCAATCAATGACACAATGTACTTAAATACACGCACATGGGGACTAGATGTAAAAAAAAAAAAAAAGAAAAGAAGTACATAATTGCTTATTCTTTTTTCTCAAAACGGCTGCTATGAAGTACATTTTGTGTTGTGCTGTCCAGTATTAGAGGACGTTAGGCAGAACTACATCCCTGTCAAATATAGTAGACAGCCTAATTTATTTAGACTCTGTTTACTCCTGGCATCAAGTCATCCTGAGGTTGTGCGCAGCCTCACTTTATATTTGTGTAAAGCTTTCAGAATAAGAGACATATTGTTATCCGAAGTCATATTTTTGTAGCTGAGTCTTTGTTATACAGTAACATGTTGTCGTGACTATTGCTTTTACCCTCACCAAAATACTAAGCAGTTCGGCAACCCCCTTCATGTATGGGCCAATGGCCTTTTTGTGAATAAATCATTCGAGTTCTCTCTCTCTCTCTCTCTCTCTCTCTCTCTCTCTCTCTCTCTCTCTCTCTCTCTCTCTCTCTCTCTCTCTCTCTTCTCTCTAACTCCTCTCCTCATGCCCTTTCTCTTGTCCAATTCAATAGATTTTGTCGTGTATGTTGTTTTTATTGCAGTTAGAGATGAGATTATTCGTACTATTATAAGCGATATTGTTTTAGTTTGATAGTCCAGTTAATTATGAGCTTTTGAATTTTGTATCGTATTGGGGTTTTACTTTTGTTTGAATAATTGTTTCTTTATTATTATTTTTCTATTTGATTGAATGTGTTTTCCCCCTTCCCCCTTGATACTCCACCCCCACCCCCCATCCTTTCCAATGCTTTTCTGTTATTATTGTTATGTTGTTGTCTCATGGTGATGGGGATTATTTGTGATATTGTTGTCTCATGGTGATGGGTGATTGTTGTTATTATT
>CM054153.1:3060226-3197726 GCA_028751875.1 Rapana venosa | reverse complement strand
TGACCTGAGAGATGGTACAAATGCCCCGCTCTTAATTCACCATTGCAGTGGAACGATCTTAACCGCTCGGCTACAGCGTCCGTCAGGCGAGACAGCCAAAGCCTTTAGCATTTTTCTCAAGGCGTTGTCAGTCTTGATTTCATGCTGTGTCTGGCGACTTCTTCTGGCAACAGCCTGGTAGGCCCGGGCCACAAGCTGCATCAGTAGTTCTGGATGTCAGCTAAGCGCCCCAGCGCCCGCTAATAATAGTGCTGTCATGTTGAGCTTGTCTTCAGCCGGGAACAACTCTGAGCGTAACCTGCGCTCTCCTTTATGGGATTTTAAAAAAATCCTCTGTAGTTGGAGTAAGGCTGCCTATGTGGCGAGATACCTGAAAACAGTCCTACACGCCAACTTCTCATCCAGTGTGTACTTCAATTATCACAGGGATTCCCAGAGGGGAGGAGTGAGACGGAGGGTGTAGAAGAACGTGTACTTGTAGACCACTTTAAGTCACAACAGATTTCTCTGCCTGGAATTTTGGGCAGCTCTCCCTGGGGATAGCGCGTCGCCACAAGAGCAGCGCCAGCTGTTTTTCCCCTTACCTGTTTGCGTATGCATTTGTTTCCCTATCAGAGTGGCTTTTTTCTGCAGAATTTTGCCAGGGACAACTCTCGTGGTACCCTGGGTTCTCTTTACCTGCGCTGAATGCAGGCTGCACACGGGACCTAGGCTTAGCGTCTCGGCCGAAAGGCTAGCACCCAGACTACCACTCAAAGTCTAAAGGAGGGGGGAAAAGTTCGGGCACATACAACACATAATGCAACATACAACAACAACACAGCAAAAATACGTTGCAATGCACAACAAAACGCGGTGCAATATGCTACAACACAGTACATAATGCAACACAACATAATGCACTACAACAGTACACGACACAGCCTAACAGCACATCACAGCACATCACAACACCACACAATTCAACACAGCTCAGCACAACACGATAGCCCAGCACAGCACATCCCAGCACAGCACAGCACAGCACAACACAACACAGCACAGCTCAACACAGCACACACATCACAACACAGCACATCACAACACATCACATCACAGCACAGCACTGCACAGCTCAACACAGCACAGCACAGCACAGCAACAAGCACAGCACCAGCCCAGCACACACATCACAGCACAGCACACCACAGCACACCACAGCACATCACAGCTCAACACAGCACAGCACATCACAACACAGCACATCACAACACACCACACCACAGCACACCACATCACAGCACATCACAGCACAGCACAGCACAACACAACACAGCACAGCACAGCACAGCACAGCACATCACAGCACAGCACACCACAGCACACCACAGCACATCACAGCTCAACACAGCACATCACAGCACATCACAACACAGCACATCACAACACATCACAGCACAGCCCAGCTCAACACAGCACATCACAGCACAGCACAGCACATCACAGCTCAACACAGCACAGCACACACTGCACAGCACACACAGCACAGGAGAGCGAAACTGACGGTGAGGGTGTGGTTGAGGTTGTTGAGGCCCTGGGTGTAGAGGGGCACCCCTGTGCTGGCCAGCAGCACGTTGTAGTCCGCATGCTGTCCCATCAGGGGGTCACTCAGCGACACCAGCACCTGACACACACACACACACACACACACATACATGCACGTACATATGCACGTACACATGCACAACCTACGAGTGTGCTTGTAGGTACACACGTGCGCATATGCACACATGCAGTATTCACATGCACAAACACATGCATGCAGCATGCATACACACACGCGCACACGCACAGCGGCATGCACACAAACATGTATGTACGCACGTGCACACAGATAGCAATCGAACAGCAACAACAACACACGTGCACGCACCACGCGCGCGCAAACACACACACATGCATACACACATGTACATGCATACATACATACATACATACATACATACATACATACATACATACATACATACATACATACATACAGACAGACAGACAGACAGACAGACAGACAACCGAAAACAAAGGAGCAATCAAATGCAAATAGACATGTACACCAGTAACAACCAATCAGAAAGGAGGCCCTTGGCTATAACTACAGGGGGTGTATGGAATCCACCTAAAACCCCAGCATCACCCCACATCTGACAAACACACAAGAAAACCCAAAACCACCCATGTGTAAAACCTTAGGTTGAAATTGTCTTCAGTCGTGACAAGCTCTTAGCATAACAACATGGATTCTCCTTTACCAGAGAAAAAAAAAACCACATCTGAAGTCAGAGTATGGCTGCCTATAAGACGAGGACTCGAAACCAACCATACGCACAAACTTATCCAGTGTGCACTTTCCACCTCTCAGGGATTCCCAGGTGGAAGGATGGGGTGGGGGGGGGGGGGGGGGTATATTGTGGCCGATCCTCAGGGTGCTTATTGCCTGGGACCTAAGCACACAAGCAGCCCAACAAGGACTGGCCAGTCACTGTCTGTGCTGGACCCTCACCCTGTAGTGGCCCTCAGGAACAGCGGCCAGGCTGAGGGAGGAGGCGAGGGTCTGGCTGTAGTGGGGCTGCCAGTCTCTCACGTCCACTCCATGCAGCTGGCCCGCGTAGTAACGGCCGCTGCACACACACAGCACAGTTCTTAGTCTCTAAATCCTGCACTTTGCACACTCTCTGCCAGCAGTTTTGGTTGAGATAGTGTTTGTTCGGAAATGGGAATAAATAGTGAAAACAAACTGCACTTTGGAGTCATAGCAACGACAAGCTTGTAACTTGTGGTGTTCTGAATGAAATCATGAACATGAACATGAACATTTGGGTTTTGGATGGGTTTTGTGCTTGGTTTGGGGGTGGGGGGTTTCTGTTTGATTTGGGGTTCTGACTGAGTTTTGTATCTGTGTGTTGGAGTTTTGTGACTGTGTTGGTGTTTTGTATCTGTGTGTTGGAGTTTTGTATCTGTGTGTTGGAGTTTTGTCTGTGTGTTGGAGTTTTGTATCTGTGTGTTGGAGTTTGTGTCTGTGTGTTGGAGTTTTGTATCTGTTTGTTGGAGTTTGTGTCTGTGTGTTGGAGTTTTGTATCTGTTTGTTGGAGTTTTGTATCTGTGTGTTGGAGTTTTGTATCTGTTTGTTGAGATTTTGTATCTGTGTGTTGGAGTTTGTATCTTTTGTTGGAGTTTTGTATCTGTGTGTTGGAGTTTTGTATCTGTGTGTTGGCAAATGTCGTGTCCTGGAAGGAAGGAAGGTGGCAGGATGGTTAAGACGTTCGCCTGCCAACAAGTTAACCGTGAGGTTCTGGGTTCGATTCCCAGCCTCGCCCTTTCTTCCCAGTTTCACAAAAAATCGAACTGAATGTCAAAGTCCTTCGGATGAGACTATAAACCGAGGCCCCGTGTTCGAACGCATGCAGAACATCTTGCGCACACGTTAAATCCTGTTCCGCTTTTCGGAAGAGTAGGCCATTGTGTGCCGGTGGAAACAGATGACAAAATTTACAAAACCGCATACACACGGGGACTGGATGCAAAAAAAGCACATGAGCGCTTATTCCATTATCCTCAATATAAAAGAGTAAATAAATAAATAAGTCCTGGACCCTCTCTTCTCTGTCCATTGGTGTGGAAGTCCGTTTCTGTACCGACCTCTCCGTTGACTGCAAGACGAGGGCCAGGCGGAGGTTCTTGACTGGGGCAGCATAGCCACGGTTGTTGAACTGCAGGAGGAAGCACAGGTCTCCCTCAGCAGGCACACTGGAGGGCAGGATGGCCTGTGGAAGCCAACAGGGTCTAGCTGCATGCAGTCTCTTTAAAGTGGGGTGTCAGAAACGTGCGTAAATACATGAGTATAACTTTGACCGAGGTTACATGTTGTTGTTGTTGTTGTCTAGTTTAAAGTCTATTCACGCTCGGTGATATTAGACTACAAATGAAACATTGCGTCTGCGTGTATTCAGGTTATATGTGTGGCTATATATCTGTTTATGCGTGTGTTCGTCCATCTTTTTACCTGCGTCTGTGTGGGCGTACCTGCTCATGCGAGCAGGTGTGTGTATACATGTCCGTGGGGTGTAGCGCTGGTAGTATTAATGATAGTAACCGCAGCAGTCATGACTTGTTGTAGAAGCAGTGATGGTGGTTGAGGTGATGATTATAGTAGCAGTAGCAAGCAGCACAGTATTAGTAGTAGTAGCAGTAGTAGTAGTAGCAGCAGCAGCAGCAGCAGTAGTAGTAGCAGCAGTAACAGCAGTAGCAGCAGCAGCAGCAGTAGCAGTAGTGATAGTAACAGCAGTAACAGTAGTAGCAGCAGCATCAACAGCAGCAGCATTCGTAGCAGCAGCGGTACCAGCAGCAGCAATACGTTATTAGATTGACACAACTTTGCCCACCTTAGTGATGACCAGCCGGTAGCCCAAGGTCCTGTGGACGTCTTCGTAACAGCCCTGCTGTTTCCACACGGCGTAGATGTCTTTGTTGTAGGCCGCATTCAGAAAGGTCCAGTGGAACATCGCCATCTCCTGGGTGGCCGTGGGACATTCGTGACTGAATCAGTCAGGATTGATTTTTCTCATTCTTGGGCACAGACAACTGCAGGAAAGTTAAATCTAGTATCCGTGGTTTGAGACTCATTTGTATCTCAGATTTCAACTTTGTGTGTGTGGGTGCGAGGCAGTAGTGATATTTAATGATTCAGATTCAGACGGCGGTACAAGCGATGTTGGGTCAGCTAACTTCTGGTGGTGTTTTTTAAACTGGTTTTTTTCACTGTTGGATTTGTTTGTTTTCTTGTTTATTTCCCCCAGAATCGGCAGACACACACTGGTGCGCACACACTGACAGCACTTGCATGCTTGGGTGTGAGCATGTATAAACACACACACATACTCTCTCTCTCTCTCTCTCACTTACTCACTCACTCACTTACTCACATATGCACATACACACACTCTCTCTTCTCTCTCTCTCTCTCTCTTCCTCTCTCACTCGCTCACATATGCGCGCGCGCGCCACACACACACACACACTCTCTCTCTCTCGCTCTCTCTCTATCTCTCTCTCTCTCTCTCTCTCTCTCTCTCTGTCTGTCTTCCTCTCTCACCGATGATTCTGGGTCAGACTACAGGTCTCCCCGCCCATGATGGTGTAGCGGGTGTCGTGCTCCAGGTAGGGGTACTCCACAGCCTTGTTCTTGTACGTCCCCACGTCCTTGTCGGAGGACACGAAACAGTCGTTGTGGTGGCCTACAAGCACAGCCAGCCAGCACACGGCGTTGACTGGGGAGGGTATGTAGCCTACACTGTCGCTGTCTGACCTGCCCTAACTGCAGGCACTGGGGCCAGTTTCTGCTGAGGCGTCCATCTAAGGGGATTTTCCCCTGGAGTTAACACTTGTACTGCATCCACTCTGCTGAATGAGGCTATAAACTGAGGTTACTCCTGTGTGCAAGCACATGCAGAACACACACACCACACACACACACACACACACACACTGACACACACATGCGCACGCGCACGCACGCACACACACGCACGCACACACACACGCACATCTGAGAAGATCTCTCCCCCATCCCCCAGAGTTAACACTAGTACTGCATACTCTTTGAGTGAATGTTGGCACCACGGCTTTTAGAGTGACTATTTGCAGGTAGACAGACAGACAGACGTACGTACGTACGGACGGACGGACAGTCAGACAGACAGACAGACAGACAGACAGACAGACAGATCGACCTGTCCTGGCGTTGTCAGTGCCCTGTTGCACGCCCATCATAGAGGCCGGGGCAGATCCCAGCATGTGCATCTTCTGTGCTGGATACCGCAGCTGTATCTGACTGCACACAGTTTGTTTGTAGGGGGTGGTCATTATGGGAGGGGGGGGGGAGGGGGTCTGTGTGTGTGTCTGCATCTGTGTGTCTGTGTCTAAGGGTACGTGCATAAGCGCGTGAAATCAAATCAAAGCAAATCTGGAAAGCGCTTGGCATTGAAGTTGAAATATCAGATAGAGGAAGAAGGCAGACTGTAATGTACTACTGCACTAGGCCTACAGACTGAGGACAAAAAGGCAGACTTTAATGTACTACAGCACTAGGCCTACAGACTCAGGACAAGAAGGCAGACTTTAATGTACTACAGCACTAGGCCTACAGACTCAGGACAAAAAGGCAGACTTTAATGTACTACAGCACTAGGCCTACAGACTCAGGACAAGAAGGCAGACTTTAATGTACTACTGCACTAGGCCTACAGACTCAGGACAAGAAGGCAGACTTTAATGTACTACAGCACTAGGCCTACAGACTCAGGACAAGAAGGCAGACTTTAATGTACTACAGCACTAGGCCTACAGACTCAGGACAAGAAGGCAGACTTTAATGTACTACTGCACTAGGCCTATAGACAGGACAAGAAGGTAGACTTTAATGTACTACTGCACTAGGCCTACAGACTCAGGACAAGAAGGTAGACTTTAATGTACTACTGCACTAGGCCTACAGACTCAGGACAAGAAGGCAGACTTTAATGTACTACAGCACTAGGCCTACAGACTGAGGACAAGAAGGTAGACTTTAATGTACTACAGCACTAGGCCTGCAGACTGAGGACGTACATGTCGGAGGGGGCAGGAAGGCCTCCTTTATATGATTTACTTCTGCACTAGGCCTGCAGACTGAGGACGTACATGTCGGAGGGGGCAGCTCTCAGCAGGGCCATCAGCACGTCTCTGCGGTCAGCGAAGGCCTCAGGCATCAGCCCTGTCACCGGGTCATGGCCTGGGGTGTGGTAGGAGGGGTTGCCGAAATACTCCGTGTGGTGCCACTCTCCTGTGGGGGCAGAATATGCATATAGCGGCAGGTTCCCGCATGCTCGGTACATTCGTACAAGTATGCGTACAAGTGCGCGCGCGCGCGCGCACGCGCACACACACACACACACACACACACACACACACACACACACACACACACACACACACACACACACACACACACACACACACTGAAATACACTACCATTCATCACAACGGCACGTTACAGACCTTTGCAATGTCAAGCTACACAGCGCAGCGTGAAAGTACTGATGTCAGACAGACTATACCACACCACACCTGATCTGTGAAGCTCTCCTACCCCACAGAGCAACCATGCAGCCACGAGAGGTCGGGGTGTGGCCTGCTCAGAGAGACACAGAGAGTGGAGAGAGAGAGAGGGGGGGGGGGAGGTTCTTGAAATAAAATCTTGAATCTTGAGTGACAGAGAAAAGAGGGGGGAGGGGGGGGGGGGGGGGGAGAGAGAGGAGAGAGAGAGGGGGGGGGGGTGGGGGGGATGGGGGGGATTGGGGAGGGGAGGGGGGGGGGGGGGGGGGGGGGGGGGGGGGGGGGGGGGGGGGGGGGGGGGGGGGGGAGGGGAGGGGGGGAGAGGGAGGGAGGGGGGGAGAGAGGGGGGGTTCTCGAAAGAAAATCTTGATTCTTGAGAGAGAGGGGGGGAGGGAGGGGGAGAGAGAGGGGGGGGGGAGGTTCTTGTATTAAAATCTTGAATCTTGAGAGAGAGGGGGGTAGGGAGGAGAGAAAGAGAGACTTCAGACTTCAGACTTTTACTGTACATCGGCCTTAGGCCACAATACAAAGGAATGACGGGTGTGTGGAGTGGACATATGACATGAGTGTTTTAAACACATTACTATCAATGTATATAAATATGAAATGATATATCAGCAATAATAAAGAAATTACATCACCCATTTCTTGAATATTCATCACAAATCAATTCACGTTCGTCATAATCGACAAATGTTTTGAATGTAGTTTTCATCAATATAAGGATCCATTTCTATACAGTTATCTTACTTCTTCTGTTGGTTGCATGAAAAATAAATCGTGATAAATTATGTCTATCAGTAGATATTGTAGCTTTGAGTAGCACGTGCAAAGGAAGTCTCTTCGCATCTTTGAGAAACTTGTGCCTCAAATCTTCATAGACAGGGCAATTAAATAAAAAGTGTTCTTCATTCTCTATTTGGTCTTTACAAACAGGGCACTGCTTATCTTCATTTGAACTACTATAGCGATGTGTATTATTGTTTAGTGGTAGCGCATTCACTCGTACTTGAGTAACTGCAACTCGAAAGCAATATGTATCCATTTCACTAATATACTTCTCTCTTTCAAAAACAATCTTAAAGTTTCTGTAACTATCATATCTACTGCGATCTCTGATGGTGCCAGTCCATTCCTGGGTAAACCAATCTACAAGTCTTTGTTTAAAGGCACGTAAGAACATTTTTATGTCTCCTACTCCTTGGTTTAACCAAACGATATTAAACCCAGTTATGCAGAATATTTCCCTGATTTTAGAGACCCAGCATTGTTTGCCCTTTTTATCTAATTCTAACAACATACAATAAGCTTTGTGTGGCAATCTTTCAGAATCCATATGTAATAATTTAAACCAAAATCTTACGCATGCAACATACGTATTTACATATAATGGGTACCTGCCCAGATCTCCATACACCATTTTATTTGGTGTCTTGACAGGAACACCTAAAAATCTTTTACAAGCGATTAAATGTACTTTTTCTAGATGCTCTAGTCTATTCAATCCCCAAATTTCAGCTGAATATAACAGTATTGGTTGGATTTTGGTATCAAAAATTTTTTTAATGTATTTACTGTCATTTCTTTACACTTCTGAAAAACTTTGTTAAGCTGAGTAACTGCTTTTTTACCTTTAGTAACCAAATGTGATGTACCTCTTTTTACGCTAATCATAGATGTAAAATTAAATCCTAAATAGCAATAATTGTTAACTACTTCTAATCTCTTATTATCAAAGTACCATTTTTCACGTTTTCCTAAGTGCCCCCCTTTCCTAAATACCATAATCTTAGTTTTGTCTATGTTTACACTTAATTTCATATTATCACAACAAGTTTCTAAGACCTTTAATTGATTTTGTAAACCAGTAGGTGTAGTTGACATTAATGCTACGTCATCAGCAAATAACAAGATAAACAACTCAAAAATATCTGGAAACAGTTGTGCACCATGCTTACCTTTTTCATTCATAACGTTTGCTAACTGATTAATGAACATAGAAAATAATGTTGGGCTTAGAACACATCCCTGTCTTACCCCCATGGGGGTTTGAAACATATTAGTTAATTCAGAATTTGCTCGAATGCATGAGAGAGAGAGAGAGAGAGAGAGAGAGAGAGAGAGAGAGAGAGAGAGAGAGAGAGATTTAAGACTTGAAGACGTGCAGTCGACAGGCCAGATAGAGGAAGAATTTGGATTATGGCTCTCTACCAGGCCAAGTGACATGCAGACCTGCCAGTGCCTTACCCCCTTTGTGGGACACGTTTGCGGAAGACCATAATATATATAATATATATATATATATATATATATATATATATATATATATATATATATATATATGTGTGTGTGTGTGTGTGTGTGTGTGTGTGTGTGTGTGTGTCCAATGTCCTGCAATTCGTGTCAGCAATGGGTAGTGTTACAAAAAACAGAAAAAGACCCACCACGAAGTCAGGGAAGGGAGGGATATCTATGCAGAGGCCGACCAAGAAAATCCTAGTCTGAGAATATCAGGGACTGGACTCCACATCCCACAAGCCAACTACTGTACGCAACAGAAGACAGCGAGTGCTGGCCTACCCTCTCTGCAGATGTATGGAACATGTCACCCCGACCAATGTCAAGACGCTCAAAGGCAAGGCAAGGCAAGGCAAGGCAAAGCAAAGCAGGGCATGGCAAAGCAAAGCAGGGCAGGGTAGGGCAGGGCAGGCAGGGCAGGGCAGGGTAGTGCAAGCCAAGGCAAGGCAAGACAAAGTATTCAAGCCTATGAAGTGGAGGTCTCGCTAGTGTGATGTATTTTTTATATGGAAGAAATGATACATGGCGACGACAGTTTGACAGTTTGACAGGGAAAACTGCTACTTATTTCAAAATTTATCCTTTTTTTCTGTTCTGTATTTCCGTATTCTGGAAGTGTGTCCTATCTTCAGAGTCATTTATACGGCATAAAGCTGTAGCCAATTATTCTTGCAAGGTCTTTATGTTTCTTAAGCACAGTATTACACGCACATTTTGCTGTAGTCACAGTTGTCTTTGTTATTTTGTATTTGATAAACCTATGCTTTCGATGCCTTAATTCTGTTTTTTTCCTGTGGGGATGTCGGGGGCTCTTCCAATCACCTTCACATTCTGGACGACATTCTGTGCTACAAATGTTCTCTTTCTCAGCACTTTCTTTGCTTCTTTCTTTTTCCTTGCGGCCTTCCCCCCCCCCCCCCCCCCCCCCCCCCCCCCCCCCCCCCCCCCTTCTCTCTCTTATTTTCTGCCTTCCCAATCCCTTCTCCTGCCTATTTTTCTAACAAAACTAACAAGGTGTTTCCCCCCCTTTTTTCCCATGACTATTTCCACGAGCTACTGCTCTAAGTCAGACTAGGTGGGCTGATGCCGGCCGGCCGGCAGACCTCCTGCAGAGTTAGACAAGCGCAGGAGAAGAGGAGGCATGTACACGATGTGAGACATATACTGCACGTGTCCCAGCCAGTACGGCCATGGCGGCCTGGGTGATTCATGGGGTGGCTGTGTGCCCGACTCACCCCAGGCCCCGATGAAGCCGGCCTCAATGGAGGTGATGACTCCGCGGTACTGCTGCAAGATGGGCTTCAGCTGCTGGATGTGCTGCAGCACCACGTCCTTGCTGGCGTCCCCCCACGGGTGCGAATGCACCTGTCAACCACGTCCTCAGTGTGGGCTGTTCTGGGGGTGGGGGTGGTGGTGATGGTTGTTGTTGTTGTTGTTGTTGTTGTGTGAGAGCGTGTGTGAGGTGTTTTATTTAATTGTATTTAGGGATGTGGGTCTACTTTGTATATGTCCCACTAAACCCACGCTGACATAACCCTAGATCTAAGCAAGCAAGCGCGCACACACACACACACACACACACACACAACACACCACACACACACACACACACACACACACACACACACACACACACACACACATTTTCATTCATTTTAAAGCCTTGTGATATTGACTTTTCAGAATGCTGACATATAAGCCTATTTAGACCAAGGGAGGTAAAAGAAAGCCCCAACCATGACATACCATTTGAAAGATGTAACAGAAGCGCAGAACGACAGTGAAGCTTGCACTCTGCACCACGTCCAGATCGTGACGTATTTGGCTGAGGTAGTCGTCAGAGATAGGGGACGTCTTAAACGTGTCCAACACCACCGTTCTCCAGATCATCGTCAGGCCGTCCCGCTGACGTACTCTGTTCAGCCCATTTTCCTGAGGAGAGAGGGGGGGGGGGGGGGGGGGGGGGGGGGGGGGGGGGGGGGGGTGGGGGGGGGATGGAAATTATTTCTTCATCGTCGACGTCGAACGCTCAGACAACCACTATTGTCTGTCATATGTGCGAAAATGCGTTGTTCGACCATTAAGCGCCTGACAAGTCGGGCCCAGCGCATCTAACTTCGGCGTGGGAGAGAATTGTTATTTTATAACTCTTTGTGGGGGAAAAGGCAGAAGAATAGACCAAGAAGGCAGAAAATAGACAAGAAGGAGCTGACAAGGAGAAAATAAATAAGGCAGAAACAAAGAGAGGAATAGAAAAGAGGGGGATCGAAATTATTTGATCCAACTAATTTGTTGCATAAGTATTTCTGCCCATCGCAAATGGAAGTTGAGAGAATGGAATGTTAAAAATAAAAACAAAACAAACACAACAACAACAACAACAACAACAAAACCACTATGTCAAACTAACTAGTCCCTAAACACAAGCTGCTGCTGCTACAAGGATTCATGTGGCTCGATGTTGTCCATAATCATGTCATGGTCAATGCAACAGTGTCCCACCACCAGCGCCTGGTTTACACCCTCACCTTGGCTTAGCGTGTTGCTGAATGGCTCTCTTTTTCTCTCAGCCTGGACATAATAGCGAGGGGGAAATGTGCTGGCCAAAGGGACACACAAGCACGTGCTGTACGAAAAGTGCAGTCCTAGGCGCTCCGTGATGCGGTGTGTTTTGTCTGTACTGGGGTGGTGAGGGCCGTGTGTCCACCCTGCATAACCAGTGTGCTGCCTTGCTGTGTTGGCCTGGGTAGGCATGGAGTGACAGTGGCTGACTATGATTAGAGTCTGTCGCAAGAAAAGACAGTTGGCTTACAGTTGGTTTCCATGTCCAACCTTTCTTGTCGAGTCCGAAACGGTCCTTCGCGATACAAGGAAGAAGAAGAAGACAGCGAAAAAGCCTTTTCTGGGGCTCTTTTTAAAATCTAAATCTGGTATTAATACTTACGCCAGTACAAACTGGGAAAAGAGAAAGCAGCATTCTTGACGGGGCCGGGGAATAGATTTGTAGAGAGTGCGATGAGCGGACTAGCCTTGTAGTTCAAGTCATAAAGTCGTAGTGTTAAAATAACCAACATTTTGTTTGGCTACTCTTTCAATTCTTGATAAACTGATTTCATCGTTTACTGGATCAAGTCACTATCGAGGAGTCTATTTGAGAGGATATTTTCTTATCACTCAACATGGTTGTACTCACATGTACGGGAAACCCACCCATCTGTTACAGGAGGGAAACTGGCAATGGCCGGCGGTATGGATGACATGAGGATATACAGCATACACTCTACGACATGAAGGAGGATGGGCTATTCCGGGTGTAATCTACCCAAGACATGCTGTCTGAAAATGTCACAGCACTCTCGCAACAACACACTAGAGTATCCCAAACCTTTTACTTCGTTTTCTACACACAAAACAACAAGAACAGAGAGATAGTGAAACGCGCGCGCGCGCGCACGCACACACACACACACACACACACACACACACACACACACCACACACACACACACACACACAGAGTCACGTTGGGAGAGTGGGCAGCGGTTGGGAACTGCAGTTTTTACCGTGAGGGCATGGTGATGGGAGGAGTGGGTGACCATCTGCAGAACAAATCCACGATGAGGGTTCTCCACATGTTCTGTAGAGTCCTGGTATGTATACACTGCGTGACTACACACACACACACACACACACACACACACACACACAAGATATAAAGCGAACAATACTACCACATTTAGCAAACTAACAAATTATAAAAGAAGGTTGGAATAGAATGATATGTGATATCATAACGCTTATGTTAATTCAAATCAGCGTAATACAATACAACACAGTTTCAGTAGATAATGCTATGTAGATGCTGATGAACAAATGTTTCACTTACAATGACTTTGTCTCTGGGACTATTGATATTCACGTGTTTTCTGTGGCATATAATTATAGCGACAAGTTTAATAGTTTGATCCTCTTTAGTTTGGAAATTAATTCAGATGCAGCCGTCTGGTATACACTGACTGCATGATTGAAGAACACATGTCTCATTAAAATCGAATAAAACTGAATCAAATGGAATGGAACTGGAGGCTGTCCACTAGAGGAGCTGACCTAACCCGAACCCAGTGGCCAAGAAGCTCTGAGGCAACTGGGAGGACCTGCAGGGTACACACAGCTGCCTCCATCACAGAGACTGAGCTGTCCGTCTGACGAATGCAATGGAAAGAAAAGGAACCACAGAGAAATTGATGACTGGATAGAATATAGGACTTAACTGTAGGATACAGACCTATAGGCATTGGCGTGACTTAGTATTGATATCACACACACACACACACACACACACACACACACACACACACACACACACACACACACAACACACACACACACACACACACACAACATGACAGAGTGAGGGGGGACAGGCAGAGGGGGGGGGGGGGGCAGACAGACAGACAGACAGAGAGGGAGGGGGGTGGGTGAGCTCTGGCATATCCTTTTTCATCATGAATATAAATGTTGGTTTTATCTCAAACTGGCACAAAAACTGTGCCACGGTTGGGGAGATGAAAGCATATGAACATCAGAAACCACAATACTGAACGTGAAAACCATCATCAACAATAATGATAGCAATAACACTAGATTTATAACAACACCACGAGCAGCTATGACAACAACCAACACAGAGGATGACAACGACAATAACACAGGCATACGTTAAGCTTTTCAGCACCATCACTGTATAAATAAATAATGATAATAATAGATAGATAAACAGTTCTTGCTATCTTCACATTCATTTTGTAACTGTCTACCGCAGTCATAAACTGGAACGTGACTTACCATGAACGGTTGAACTCTATGACTATTGGAGGTGTCCGGGCTGTCCTGCTCATTGTTACTATTGTCCGTAGTACTGGCCTTTGTTATGTTCAGGATCGTTGCTTCTGTTTTTCCTGATATTCCTTATCCTTGTTAAAGCTGTGGCTGTTTCTGCTGTGGTTGATGCACTTCTTTCATTGGCATTGAAATAGTCACCTGTCTCCATCGCCGCTGTCAAAAGTACCACATGAGGGTTCCCATCTCCCTGTCTCTGCTGAGTCCTACCATCTCCTGTAGCCCTCCTCCCAGACCACTGACCTCAGAGTCATGTTGGCATTGTGGGATGCTAGTGGTCTGTCTCTTTTCCTTCTGCCTTCAACCTTACCTTGGACAACTGTCCTCATCAGATTTGTCTGTTTGTTTCTGTTTGCATGACCAACGTAGATCGCACTCTGTGCTTATTTGAAAATAGTGTTTAGAGAGAAAAAAAAACCAGATTAAAACATCCAACGTACGTGTGGGGAACTTGCTGAGGATCCATGCAAGAATCACAGCTTGCAAAGACTGAAAACAGGGAAAAAAAGATTATGAACAGATCAGTACAACTCAAATCGAATCGTGTTTAGTCGTGTTGCGTCGCGCCATGTTGGGCACTGTAAATATGTTCAGATGTAAGGCCAGGTTACAGAATCAATTTACACACTTACACACACACACACGAGAAGGGGGCGGGGGGGGGGGGGGGTTACTTCCAGAGGAGTGGGGATATTCAAAATCTAAGTCTAATACATGTAACAATGCTTAGATTAAATAATAATAATGATGATAATAATGATGATAATAATAATAATAAATAAATGGAATTTATATAGCGCTATATCTTGCAGAGACAAATCAGAGCGCTTGCACTCATTCTTACACAGTCATACAAGTAACAATTAATAGTTCCAACAAGTCTAGTTATAAGATTCAGCGCTATATAAATTCCATATATTATTATTAAGTCTAAATGTGCACGCACGCACGCTCGCGCGCGCACGCGCGCCCACACACACACACAAATACACACACGCACACACACATACACACGCACGCGCACGCACACACACACACACCACACGCACGCACGCACGCACGCACGCACGCACGCACGCACACACACACACACACCCGCACCACACACACACACACACACACACACACACACACCACACACGCACACACACACATACGCACACACACTCTGGCAGGGCGATAGAGAAACAAATGGAAAACACTCAGTCAGCATTTGAAACACGTACCAAGTCGTGTGATACAGCTAATTTAATTGACCTTTCTTCTCTTTTTTTTTTAACCATTCCCAATCAAATCATCAAACCGTATTCAATCAGATCGAATTCAACACGTGAAATAAAACCAAAATAACCAGATCAAAACAATATGAAATCAAATCTAAGCAAACACGCTAGCTAAAGTATTACTTAAACAAATCAGATAATTATAAGGTCAAACATGAATTGAATGAAAGAGTCACAGTTTTGTTTGTTCTTTTTTTTCCCGAAAATTGATTCAGATTTTGTTCAATTTTAAATCGCTCTTGGACGGCTAAAACTGAAAGGATATTGTCTGTCTCGAGATAAATGCATTTTTGATCCACTTGCCTCTGTGTGTGTGTGTGTGTGTGTGTGTGGTGTGTGTGTGTGCGTGCGTGCGTGCGTGCGTGCGTGCGTGCGTGCGTGCGTGCGTGCGTGCGTGTGTGTGTGTGCAGATGGTACACTGAACAAGCAATGCATTTCCTTTTTGCTTATCAAGCCTTCTATCTAGGAACAGAGCAACATCATCATCTACAACAATGCGTGTATGTGTGTGTAAGGGAGGGGGGGGGGGGGAGGGGGGCGTGCGTGCAGTACCTGCGTGTGTGTGTGTTTGTGTGTGTGCCTGCGCGTGCGCACGCGTTTAGATGCTGACTTTATCAGCATCTATTTCCTCAACTGAAGCTAAACGAGACTGTTGTTCTAGTGCCAGACAAACTGGAACAAACGGACATTGAGGCAAACCAACAGACAGAGAGAGGAGAGAGAGAGAGAGAGAGAGAGAGAGAGAGAGAGAGAGAGAGAGAGAGAGAGAGAGAGACACAATTGACAATTGACACAATTTTATTGCTATTTAGCAATCAAGCCATATAGCGCTGCGGCGCGGTAACAACGATATCGAACGCGACGCGATTACAATGACATGGAAACCATGGCAGTGGTGGTATGTACATCAAGATTCGATACATTATTGTCTGTGTCTCAAGTGTCTCAATTTTCAAACCAGCCTTTCCTTTTCCAGTCTACAGCCAGGGAAGTCAGCCCATGTAAGACCGGATCAGGTCCCGAAGATGATGTAACTCCTGCTCAGCACTCGCCACCACTGTCTCTGTGTGTTGTGTGTTAGTACACTGTTTCCCTTTACGAAGTCTGGCAAGCCTGACACGTTCTTCTGGCAACATGTTTTTCTCTTCTTGCTTGATGTACCAGAACACACACTTAGATTCCTCGCCAGGATCTCCATTCCAAGAGTATTCCAGGATGATGTCATCTGATTCACACATCACAATGTTTTGATCAACCGAACTATGTACCACCACCTTTCGAAACCGTGTGTTTCTCTTGCTGTCCCTTAATCGACGCTGTACACGTTTGTCAGTTAGAGTAGACACATACTGTTTCACAATACCAGTATCAGTATCAGAGTCATCCACTGTGCAGCCAACTGTCAGCTCTTCCTGCACATCAGGCGCCTCAGAAGACACACCGATCTTGCTGTCTGTTGCTGGATCACACAGTAGATCAAGTGAATCTGGTGTGGCTGAGGCATTCAATTCACTGCTGACACATAGTTCTGTATACACACTGGTTTGTTTTCCTTCTGTTTCCACATCGAGCAGGGAGTCAATGTTACACAAGACCGGCTCTTCCAAGACACTGTTATTGTCACATTGGCGACTTGCCTGTCTTTCTTGGTGTTGTCTACTTCTTTGAACATCGCGACGTCTTTGACAAGGGGGTTTCTTGCGATAGTACTGAACACGGGAGTTACGGTTCAGCACCGGGTCCGCCATTTCTGTTGACACTGGCTTGTCAGCTGGCTTCATTCGCAAGACGAACACAACACTGCCGCTCTCCCCCGCGACTTTCCAACTCGATACGACGTTGTCGATCAGCAGGGTGTTTAAAGTTGTTATTACAGTAGCTGGAAGGCCAGTAACTGACATTTTGAAGCTAAAATGCAAAAATTTGCAGCAGCTTACTAACAGCACACCCGTTCAGTTCTCGTCCCGTCACGTCGTCCGAGAGAGAGAGAGAGAGAGAGAGAACTCGAACTCGAACTCGAATGATTTATTCACAAAAAGGCCATTGGCCCATACATGAAGGGGGTTGCCGAACTGCTTAGTATTTTGGTTAAAAAATAAAATAAAATAAACAAACACACACACACACACACACACAGACAACATGTTACTGTATAACAAAAAGTCAGCTACAAAAATATCACTTAGGATAACATTATCTCTCTTATTCTGAAAGCTCTACACAAATATAAAGTGAGGCTGCGCACAACCTCAGGATGACTTGATGCCAGGAGTAAACAGAGTCTAAATAAATTAGGCTGTCTACTATATTTAACAGGGATGTAGTTCTGCCTAACATCCTCAAAAACTGGACAGCACAACACAAAATGTACTTCATCCTCCGGTGCTTGCTGAGAGAGAGAGAGAGAGAGAGAGAGAGAGAGAGAGAGAGAGAGAGAGAGAGAGAGAGAGGAGAGAGAGAGAGAGAGATTTCACAGCTGTAATCAGTCACCTTCATGGAGTGGAAGAAACGCCACGAGAAGTGTACACAGGGCTAACCATGCCATCCTGTGCAGAGATCAACCCTGTGAAAAAGTACATAGGAGTGAGCTGTGAGTAAATGAGTGTGGCAGAAGACAGATGATGCAGATATTTCCTGTCTAAAAAAACATCATTGAATGAATGAAAATATGATTAATAAAGCGTAAAACAACAACAAACAACCAACCTGGCCACCCATGGTGGGGATGGCACGACAGACGTAACGTGAACATTGGGATGGATAGGGCGAGGCCAGATCACAACGATACGATAGATAGATAGATAGATAGATATAGATATAGATAGATAGATAGATAGATATGTAGATAGATAGATAGATAGATAGATATATGTATAAGAAAACACATGCAAGACCACACACAGATACACAGTGGATCTGTGTAACGCGCCTGCCTAGAAAGCGAAAAGTCCGGGTCGGAAGTGTGCGGTGGCTCAAATCCCGTTTAGGCCCAAAACTTTCCCCCCATCCATTTAGATCACAAGTGGTGGTCTGGGTGCTAGTCTTTCGGGTGAGACAATAAACCGAGGTCCCGTGTGTTACACAAATTATTTAGCGAACGTAAAAGAACCCACGGCATGAAAAGATTTGTCCCTGGCAAAATTTTGTAGAAAAAAGCCACTCTGACAGGGAAACAAGTACAGTACTGTTGCAGACAGGAAAAAGAAAAAAAAGGTGGCGCTGCTCTTGTGGCGACGCGCTCTCCCTGGTGAGAACAGCCTGAATTTCACGCAATCTGCCGTGACTTGAAGTGGTATAAAATAAATAAAAATAAAATAAATAAAACACAGGGACACACACACACACACACACACACACACACACACACACAATCTCTCTCTCTCTCTCTCTCTCTCTCTCTCTCTCTCTCTCTCTCTCTCTCTCACACACACACACACACACACACACACACACACACACACACACACACATTCATACACACATACATCCACGCACGCGCGCACGCACGTTTACACACACGTAGAGGTACACATACACACGCAGGCAATGATAGAAAAACATAGCCTACCCCAAATATTTCAAGAAACCACTGAGCAGTCTCAATTGAATAAAGCCATACTCAAGTTGGATACAGATGAACAAGCATGCTGTCATAAACTCATATACTGCAATTTTATTTTACAATTAAACAAAATTTATGCTTACCTGGGGGTTTTTAAACCGCAAATATTACTAGACTATGAAACGTTGTATCTATAGTCCTTTGCTTTTATATTTCATTCAGAATCCAGCACAACAAAGTTCTACAAAAGTGTGTAGCCAACAAACGCTGATAAGTCACGACTGACCTGTACACAGTGCTTACAAGCATAGAAATCATGTCCAGTCACCCCATTTAATATAAAAGTTCTGTTCCAGAGGCCTGGGTCTCTTTTTGGGGGTCATTGCAATGCCCAGAATAGGCCAGATGTCCACCACCCAAGAAGCCCAACAGCAGGGACCACACCTGCTAGATGTTGCCAGTGCTAATGACTAGGCTCTCACTGACACTGTGGGTGAGCACAAGGCTTCTCCGCAACAGGGCCCGCCAGCAATAGAACTAAATGGTTACCATGGCCAGGAGCTGGGTGTGGCCATAACCACAGCCTTGTCATGACAAATTCAAATCAACTGAATTGAAGAGCAAGGGGGAAATGGGAAAATAGCTGTCCCAAAATCAGTCTTCACAAGTTGAAAATGTTATATATTGAAAATGTGGACTATTTTTTTCTAAACAGCCCTAATATGAAAACTGCCCCGTTAGGTTGGGGGGGGGGGGGGGGGGGGGGGGGGCGCCTGTCGGTATAATACCTCACCTTCTGGAAATTCTGTGCTAGGAATAAATTCCCTCTTTTCTATCTCTCTGTTTCTCTCTTGTTCCTTTTCTTCCTGTCACCTACTTTATTTTCTGTCTTCTTAGTCCATCTCCTACCTTTTTTCCAGAAAGACTTAAAAGATAATCAATTCCTTCCCAAACCAAAGTCGGATACGCTGGGCCTGACTTGTCAGGCGCTTATTGGCTGTGCATCGCATTTTCGCTCATACGACAGGCAACAGCAGATGCTATCTGAGCGTTCAATGAAGAAGAAGAAGAAAAATCTTGTTACTACTAACTACTACTACTACTACTGTTTAAAGATAACTTGAAACCCTCTCAACCCGACAGTAATACCCAGAATGGACAGAAAACTCGTTTACGGAGCACGCAGCTGTTGGTCTAAAGCAACGCAGATGACAGAATTGGACAAACAACTCTTCAGTGTAGTGCCCTGGTAACTCCCTCTGCAGTTCAAGTCATAGAAGAGAATCTGCAATATTAAAAAAAAAAAAATCATTCCTACATCATCTTACACGCGCGCAGGTGCACGCACTCACATACACACATACACATGCACCCGCGCACACACACACCACTTATTATTCTTTACAAACGCCAGTACCATCCCCCCCCCCCCCCCCCCCCCCCCCCCCCCCCCCCCCCTCTCTCCCGTCACATCCAGACCTTCCTTCTTGGCAATACTGTCCAGAGACTGAACAAGATCACTGCCCCCCCCCCCCCCCCCCCATCCCTCCCCCTTTTTGGGGGGGAGGGGGACATCTCCAGAAGAAGGCAGCATGTGTTTAGACCAATTTCTGCTAGTCTCCATTCAATACAAGTGCAGAAATCTGATGAATCACCACCACGTCAACATCTGATGCGTGTGTGTGTGTGTGTGTTGTAGTTTTTCTCCTTATGAACAAAACCTTTTGCTGCAAGAGTTTTAGAATTGAACTGCTGTTAGCAGACAGGGACCAGCACCGCCATACCTATTGGCGTCATACACATACATCTATTGTTTTACAATGAGACTGTCAGAGGGGGGTGGACAATGAATAAGTTCTAGTTAAACAACAGTAATACGATTAGGAAGGAAATAGATAAATGAAATTAAATTCACCCTCAACTTGGCAAAGTCACGTACATTTTTTAATACCCAGACTGGGGAACTAAATTTTTGCGGAAAGAGAAAGAAGTGATGACGTTGGGAGAACAGGGAAAAAAGAAGCGCGCGAAAACTTCGCCACCTACGCCTAGGCTAGCTATCGTCATTCCCGTGTAGACCGTGGCGCTGAGGGGTCCGTGTTAGATGAGCACTGTCAGCAATTTTTCCCAACCTGCGTGAACTCTTCAACAGGACATGTCACCGTTGCAAAGCGGGCGGGTATGTACAGTGCACAATAGCGTCGACAGAAAAAGGCAAGGCCAGTACAAAATATAAATGACAGTCTGCTAGTTATCTAGAAAGTTGATATGAACAGGCAGGGGTATGCAGACATTCTGAGTAGTGGTACTGTTAGGCTAGCTTGCCTTCCAAACAGGCCAGGGTTGTTTTTGTGGCGAAAAAGCAAATTTTCCACTTTCTCAGTAAAGAAAACGGCATAGTATGGTAGGAAGACTTGGAGAAAAAGAAATGAGTACTGTCCTAATGAAACTTTCAAGGGCCTCATTTGGCGCAGGTGTACAAAACTTTGTCAAGGTGGGGGAGGGGATTCATGAAACTCTCACCGGATGGTGCTCTTAGCTACGCCGCGGACAGTAGGGGTTTCTGGGTACCCATGCAATTTCGGAGGCCTTTAGGTGTCTCTACCGCTGCGAACTTTACTGCAACAGGACCCACACCCATCACAAAGACTTGTGTAAGCCCAAGTGTCTGCATGGGTGTGTGTCTGTTCAGGCTTGGTGATGTAGGGTCTACTAAAGGGGGAAAAAAAAAACACAACCAAAGAAAAGTACAAGAACGAAGCTGGCCAGGCATGGGATTTCTCCAATCTTGTGGGATTTCCACTGTCAGTACTTTGGTTTTTAATTTCCCCCCCTCCCTGGCTGTTAGGCCAAGTACTTAACATTTCCCTTGGTTTTTACTTTTTTTCCGTTAATTTTCCAATTGTTCCACTATTCCTCCTCAGAACAAAATTTCACGCAAAAGCATTCAAAAGGATCAGAAAAAAGCTATACCTATAGCTTGACCTATATTATTAACCATGTGACTAAGATTGAGAAACAAGTCACTATTACCTCTCGACCAATCAGAAATCACTTCACTCCGAGGTCCAATGATGTACAAGGAAGACACCCAAGGTTCACTTCCATAATTATTTGGGGGGGGGGGGGGGGGAGGCTGTTGTGCAAATAGCCTAACATTGTGTACATGTTTTGTTTGGAAGACTTGACAATAAAACTCAATTCAAGATATGCTTCCAGTAAAGAGGCAGCTATGTACCACCATGGAGTGAAAGGCTCCGAAAATATTAGCCTAATTTAAAGGTTAGGTGGGTGGTAAAGTGTTTTTAGCAGACTAGATTTGAACACTGTCTTCATCTACTACATAGGAACTGGAACTGCAATATCTGGGTCAAACCATTAATGAAGACTGAAAATTTGCCAATAAAAAGGGGAACAAATGCAGTGAAGCATTTATAGGCCTAGGCCTAAATGTTTTAGATCCCCAAACGGAAAACTGCCCTGTGCCTCTGAAAATTTTCATTGATGCAAATTCTGCTGGCCAATAGGGAAAAAACCTTAAATCTAAAAATAAAATTTTTTAAAAAGGTATACCTGAGGTTTGAACATCAAGCAAGTATAGTTAGGTGATATCTTGGCAGGCTGCTCTGAATCCTCAAGTGCCATTGCCCCTGAAACTGGTCTTTGCTAGAACAAGTTTGAAAAGCTGGAAGGAGCAAGTGCTGAATTTGATAGCTTAGATCTGCCCTTTGAAACTTGTGCATCACTCTCCACAGTGTTTGCTAGCCTAGTAGCCCATAGGTTAAATTACTATACTCTGAGTAGTTTGGACAAATCTTAAACTGGGAATTTTTTTATGTGCACACTTCCGCCCCCCCCCCCCTTCCCCCAATCCCCATCCCCTCCAGTGTCTGTGTGTTGAATGTTGTGATTGTGAAGGATGGTGGTGGTGTTAGTACTTAGGACATTGCTCACTACACTGGGTATAGTGGTGCCTTGGGGGGGGGGAATGCTTATTCTTAGGTTGTGATGTGTCTATGTGTGTTTAATTTTATTTTGGGGTTGGGTTTGTGCAGTGGTTTTTTTGTGTTACTTGGGTGCTCTTTTCCTCATGTAGATGTAAGCAGTGTCATGCAAGGCAGACAGGTGGCTGTAGATCTAGTACTGTTTCTTACTGGAGGATGGTTGTCCACATACTAGTAAACTCGTATACATCTTCTCATCCTATATTAAAAAGTGATGAAGAATAAATACATGTAAGTATTGAATGTTAGAACTGACCCCCACCTTGTGGTATGAAAAACATGGTAAATGGATAAAAATGTCAATTATTTGGTCAGATATTTGACTAAAACTAAGGTCAAAGTGTATGCATTTTGGAGGCTGTCAAAAATTACTTTCACTTATGTGACTGCGCAACAGCCAGTCGTGTTTTCTTTTGGTTTTGTTGTTTTAAGATCCACCCCCCTTGTTTTCATTGAAAATGGGGGGGGGGGGGGGGGATCCCATGTCTGGTGGCAGGACGGTTTAAACATTCACATGCCTAGGTATACCATGGGGAAAAAAAAGAGGAGAACAAAGATCCAAAGTGACCCATCAATAAACAACAAAACAAAGCTAAAAACTATCAAAAGTCTATAAAGATCCAAAGTGACCCATCAACAAACAAAACAAAACTAAAAACTATCAAAAGTCTAAACAGGGTGGAGAAGCAGTGAAGTGAGATGTGTACAGTGATTAGTTCTAATTCAAGAGTCACTGAAAACAAAATCTTACGCTAATTTAGGCTGACCAGTACATTAATTGAAAACAAGAATGTAGATTTTTATGCCTACAGGTCCTTTCCAATTCTGCAATAATCGGCCAGAAAAGGATGCGTTTGGTTTGGCTGGTAAGTACCAGTGACAGTTTGATTTGGTTTAAATATCAGAGTCCCCTCGGAGCTATCCAATTGAGGGACTACCAGAACAAACCACCACAACACAAAACCCATGCTTCTGCAAGAACAGGCCTGTTGCTCTTGGTCCTTGTCAACCTTGCACTTGAGATGGACCGTTCAAACATGTTTGTTCCAACCTCTCGAATGAACAGCTACATGAACTGTTTGAAAGGTGTACAAACCAGTGGACTGTGGCGTCAATCACATTCACAAGGCACACACGCCTGCATGCATGAGTAAACTGAGCGCTGATTGTCTGGAGAAAGCAAGCTGGCCATTTGTGTCTGTCGGATCCAAATAGAATACATTCTACGTCGGATCCAAATAGAACACGTTCTATGTCGGATCCAAATAGAATACCACATTCTCTCACAAACAATCAAGTTGAACAGGACAGGGCGCCACTGGAAGGACAGAACAGCCTGGTGGGTATGTTGCACTTGCAACCTTTTGAATGCTGGGAAAGCAACTATTGTCATATGAGTGTAAATGTGTTGCACTGCTGTTGAGCAACTCACAGGTTGGGCCCAGTGCATCCAATGTTGGCATATGAAATAATTGTATGGTTTTTCTGGGGGGGAAGGCAGAATGATGGACCAAGAAGGCAGAAACTAGAGGTGATAGGAAGAAAAGAAATGAGGCAGAAACAGACAGAAAAAGGGAATTCCTAGCACAGAATTTCCAGAAGGATGGGATGCTATTTAAAATGACGTGGGGGAGATTGCTGGCTGACGGCCCAGGTTTGAGCTGCCACTAAGATGCCCTTCAAGGAGACTTTCCCTCTGGAGTTAACATCAGTGCCAACTCCACCCACACAAAAATCCTTCAGATGAGATTATAAATTGAGGTCCTGTGTGTAAACACACAGAGAAAATCTTGCACACATGTTGAAACCTGTTCCACTTTTCAAAAGAGTAGGCTTTTGGTGCCAGTGGGAACATTTGACAAAACCACATGAGTGCTTATTTTATTTTATTATTTTTTTAAAACCAAAGCTGCTTGAGATGTACATTCACAGTTGCAGACGATTGGTTTGGGATCTGTTTTGACCCGTACAGTTCAGGAGACTTGTCTGTCACCTGCTTCATAGTGGCCAGACAGGTTAACACCGTTTTGTTGTAGAAGAATACTTCACAATCTCCATTCTTCAAGTATGGGTCCTGGAGAACCCACAACGTCTGCCCCATCTAGACTAAAGGACGTAACTACTTGTTTCTGTTCTGTGTACATAATTATGTGAAAATCTGCTGACACAAGAGTGAATCAGGTTTTTGAAAGATGCCCAATATTTCATTACGATACTATGTATGGTTTTAGAGATGTAATGCTTTTCTTGTGCCTCTCGGTACTGAGGTACCCTGAAAGTCCAGCAAAGGTTAACCCAGCTTTCAGGAGAAAGTCTTGAAAGCCCAACAAAACTTTGCCCCACTTTTACACAAACACCTAAGTAGTCCAGGAAAGTAGCCCAACCTGACTGGGAGCAACTTGACATGCAGGACTGAATGCTATCTTGTAAACATGAGCCTAGATAAATGAATGTGGAAATTGTCCTGGGTGGTACAGGTGTTGTGTTGTACATTTGGTTACACTGGTTTATGTGTATGTTTATGTGCAGATGACTCTGATTCTTAGCAGTGATACTCTTGAAAAGTCTGCCTTCTCTCTTGTTTAATATGTTACTGCCTTCAAGATATCCAAATTGGATGATACAGCAGAACAAGTTACTGCTAAATGCAGGTAAAACCGAAGCCATGCTTGTAGGTACCAAACACAAACTGTCTTCCATCACAACTGCTTCAATAGAATTCGGCAATACATCTGTCCTAGCCACTGCTGTGAAATATCTAAGGGTCTTTATCGACAACACACTCTCCATGCAAAAATTCATCACCCAGTTCTGCCAGTCATGCTACTATCAATTACGGCATATTAGTGCAGTTCGAAAGTACCTGTCCACTGATGCAACATCCAAACTAATCACGTCTCTCATTCTCTCACGTCTGGATTATTGCAATTCTCTTCTGGCTGGCCTCATTTCTGTCCTTGCCCTCAACAGCCGAAACCCCCACCACCCTGCCAAAGTACACAACTTTGTGTGTGTGTGCGCGTGTGTGTTTACATTTCAATTTGTAAAGACTATTAATTGTAACTTGCTGTATGTGTGAGAGTAGGGTGAATGCAAGCGCTTTGATTTGTTTTTGGAAGATATAGTGCTATACAAATTCCATTTGTTATTATCATTATTATTATTCACAGATCATGTCTGCCTGGGACACACTGGAAGTTGCTTCTTGGAGTCTGGAAGTGGGTCTGAGCTGAGATGACGTGTGCAACACTTCTGCCAGAAGTTGGCTTCACCACTGCCACAGCATTGGTCTGCAGTCTGCACCAGAGATGTCGACAAAGGCGCCATGATGTACACCACCTCACACAGTCAAGACTGCAAGGCCTGTTGAGCTACCTAGCCATGCATGCATCTGCCAGCATAATTCAATGCCACGGGTATGTTGGATAGATATTTACCTTCTGACTGCTCCTTTCCCTGTCTGTGATTTTCCTATCCCCATCTCTTCCTCTGTAGGGCAACTTGCTTTCAATCTGGTACCTGACATGCTTTGTTTTCCATTGGCTAGAGGTTTAGCAATGGTGAGGTTTTATACCTTGTTAGTATGTGACCAGTTCCTTTCCCCCACCAGTAAGGTAGCCACTTTTCCAACCTCAGGGATACAATTGGGAAAAAACATACCAGTTTTGCCAACACAGTCCAGAGGTATCTCACTGCTCTTTCTGATGTTTAAAGTCGTGGGTTCTTTTGACGTGCACAAGTCTGTAGGCACATGGGTCCAACTGGGTTAGAGTCTCCTCTGGAAGATTTGACATTGTTTGATTTTCCTGTCAAGCTAGGAATAAAGAGCAAGGCTGGGAATCAAAGCCAGAACCTCGCAGTTAACTGGTTGGGCAGGTGAATGTCTAAACGGTCCTGCCATCTTCCTTTCAGTTCCAGAACATTCCAAGACAATCTTTCAAAGCCACACGGCAGATCCGGGAATATTCTGGGATGATGTAAGTAATTGCAATTGACAGCTGGCTTTGGCTTTCAAAGGTCACCCAATAAATGTTAAGGCCATTGTAGGGCCACAGAAGGGGTTGGTCATTCAGCACACAGCAGCAGGGGGTTTTTGGTTTAGAGAGTAATTTTTTTTTTCTTTTCAGACCAGTCACAATCTTCTTGAGGAAAATTGGTTGCCAGGGTTTACGCCAGAGTATCTTAGCGTTCGCGAGCGTTTTGATTATTGACACCGAGGAGAAGTTAGGCTCAATTTGGTTGAATTAAGCAATGACGAGAGATGTCAGGATCGTGCAATATTTATTCTAAAGTATGGTAGAAATTGATCTGAGCAAACTGAGGGGTATTAGTTTTCCTGGATACACTTCAATATTCAATGATTTTGATGTCACAGATTGTTTTACTTTTATTTTGATGCAGACAGCTTCAAGATATAATTGAGTCAAATTGATCTGCTGCTGAGTACTTTGCATCACACAGAGATCAAGTGATAGCATAGATGAATGAAATCAAGTGATGTCATAGAAAGCCATTACTTCGCAATCATTTTACTGGACTTTTCTCAGTATTTGACTATGAATAGTGACACAAACTCCTTTTTTCTTCAAATTTAATGCCAAGAGATAGGATTGACCTAATCAGCACTGGCCAATGTTAATTCAGCCAGCAGCACTGATCCTGCTGCTGTAAATTCAGCGCTAGCAGGATTAGGAGAGTGGTTCACAATGGCTGTTAATGTAATTAGTCTCCATCCCACCTTTAGATTCACGTTCTTCCTGATCTTCAAAAGACGGATATTGGTGCGGGTGTTTTTTTGTGACTTCCAAGTTCCTTCCCTTAGAACCTTGTGTGAATGCTGAAAACAGCAGTTAGATTCGATCTTGCTGCTCATTAGGAGGACCATCATTTTGCCCATTGCAGGGATGTACATGCACAGTGGCGACCGTTCTTCAGATCCACAGAACCCTATACTGGGTGTGTGGCTGCACCAACCGCTAGCTTTCCCACATGTCTGTCTTGACGCCTTTGTGTTGAGACGTATCTTTCACCTCTGTATCTTCTAGTGTAGCCTTAGTAGTCTTGATAGTCTTCAGGTTGTCAAGAATGAAAGAAACCACAAGAACAGTATTGGTGATAGTATATGTGTGTCATCCATTATATGTATTAGTATTTCTGATTACACATTTGTAGGTCATCCAAATTTACACTACAGACCCCCCTCTCCCCTTTAAAAAAAGGGAAAGACTCGTGGGTCAAAAGTTTGGATCCCCAGGGAACATGGTGGTTGATATTTTAAAATATCCTGTGTTCAAGATTTTCGACCTCTCCACAATAGTCTAACAATACATGTAAACAAAATCATGCACTCTGTAATTTACCTTAAAATTATGGATATTGTTAAAAAACGGGATGGATTACTGAAACTGCACAGTGTAGAATATAAACAGAAAGTACCATGGATGATGTAGGTATGCACACGAGTCGCCGTGCAAGTGGTGTCCTAGTTATGTTAAATACAAACTTTGAACTTGATTGGCTAAAAAAAAAAAGTAAACTATAAGGCTGGCCATACCAAAGTTGTCATCTTTATTTTTTTTTATGACAAAAAATGCTATAAAGCACTGGAATTGGTTAGAAATAAAGTAGTATTATTGACTAGACCCAAAAGTCATCTGCATCAAGCAATCTTGATTGCTGGAATCTTTTCCAGAATACACTTTAGATATTAATAAGCAAAGGTATGGTCATTGTATGTTTGTCGTGTCCGACGATGACCTCCAAAACAGCAGAGGAGACAGCTGCTGTTTTGGAAACTGGGCAGAAATTTGATTATAGTGGAGATGCCTTGCCCACAGTACATCCACACTCTCTCAGCCAAGTGGGCATAAGGACAGTCAGCATTAGAGATTTTCTCCAAAGGCCAACCCAGGGCTGCAGCACAGATGGACTGTGCGAGTCAAGCCTCCTAGTCGGAGAGTCATAGTCGATCAGTAAAGACTAAGCTGTAAAGTGGAATTCCATGAGTGGAAAAGCCACTGGTCATACAGCCTCTCACCTTGCTGTTGCCCCCAGCGTCAATGGTTTAATCAAGAACTGTGATAAAGCCCAGGTGCTGACGGCGTGATGAACCACTAAAGCAATTCAGTGGTGGAAAGTGTGCACAATAAATGTTACATCAGGGCATAAAAAGTACTAGATGTACCATGCAAACTAGTCAAGGACTTTTAGCTGGAGATTGTCTGCTCTCTTACATGAAACACAGTTTGGTTTTGATTTGGGTGGCTGGCAAAGACCATAGCTGACCTTAAGATAGGTTGCAAAATTGATATATATTGTAATATGTTGTGTGTTCCCCAGCTTTATACCCTGGGGGTCGCCCAGAACATGCACTCCGACTCGCTCATCCCACCAGGGAATCGCTGTGAGATAGGAAGTGCACCGGATAAGTTAGTTAGCATGTATGATTCTTTTTAAGTACCTTGCCATATTACTTTAGAGGTTAAGAGCTTGTCATGGCTGAAGGTAATCTCAACACATTTTACAACATAATGGGCCAAGTAATTGATAATACTGCAGGTAATTTTTGGGGCCAGTTGGGGAGAGATGGCCTAGTGGGAGCCCTGGTTCAAGCCGCCATTGAGGCACCGGTTTGATGGGAGTTTATCCCGGAGTCAACATCAGTACGGACTGGTCTGCCCCAAAAGTCCTTCCAACGAGACTCTAAATTAGACGTCGCATGCGTGAATGCACACAGAACATCTTGCACACATGTTAAAAACCCATTCTGCTTTTTGGAAGAGTAGGCCATTTCATGAAATGTGTGCTCACAGATGGGTTCACACATCATCCCAGAAGAATTCAACTGCCTTTATGAAGTTACTGGTGAATAAATGGTTACATAACTTAAATACTTCACCATTTGGTAAACCTCACTTCTCGCCAAGGACATCCTCCACCCACCCACCACCTCCCCAAAATCGACCAAATTTCATAAAGCCAGGGCTGAGAAAAGAGGTCAGGTTTTTATCCAAGACATCACATATTTTGAAGACGTCATGATCAAAACTTTTTTTTTATAAACTAAACAGCAAATCAATCAGTCGGCTTAAAGCCCTTGCCCCTCCCCCAAAAAGTGTATAGGAAGCAGTCCCGTCTGGAACTAGGGTGTTAAGATCTAAAACAGCTGGGGCCTAAAGAGTTCCTCCTGTTGAATGCCACCATTAGTGTTAGATTCTGATAAAAGGTCGGATTTTAAGTCAGATAGGCACATATAGATATTTTTTCTTAGTTGATGCGTAGATAGTATGTCATTAATTGGCTGAACTTTTATCTTTTTTGTGTGTAGAACGTATTTCTAATAAATAACTTAGGAAGTTTGTGGCCCATTTTTCCATGTCACAGAATGGTCAGAAGCCATTTGAATCTAGCAGTGTGAACAGACGTGAAATCAAAGCAACAAAGAAATGGAAAGCTACAATGACCAGTACTGATTTTGATTACAGGAACATCGAATTGAAGTTTATTTAGTGAAACATAAAAAATATAATCTGTTTTTACAGACTTCAGCTTTTTGTGACCTTTTCAAAGTTGCAGACTTCAGCTTTTTGTGACCTTTTCAAAGTTGCTTGTTTTATTTACACACATGAGCAAGTTTTTTGCAGGGTGGAGGTGCGTGCAGGAGTGGCATCAGGATATGGCACAAGATGGAAAGGTAAGGTTCTGTGTGTTCATCCCACCACACTCTCCTCTCTCTTTCTTTCTTTCTGTCACTTTTTCCCTCTTCATGTGACATTTATGCAAGAGTTAGCTCTTGTAGGCTGTCATTGGATCTGATAAATTAATTTGGCATGTAGTATTGTCACTGACACTCTTTCCAAAGAATCTGCTTCAACTCATTGGCACTGTGTCATAGCTATGATTGCAACATTTACTTTACTATGCCGCAAAGCCTTGATTCATAGCTGGAAAAATATCAAACCCCCAAAAATGTTAAACACTTGGTGTTCAATCCAAGAGAAATTACTTGTGCTGCCAGCTGAATTAGTCTCCTTTCAGTCGAGCTACTTCACTGTAAATGTCCATTGTTGTGCGAGGTTGGTTTTTTAAAAAACTTTAAATTTTATTTTTAGCATCAACATGAGTTGAGTTTTCATTACAAAAATGACAAAAGAAGTACATGCTGAAAGAGGCAGTGTTGGCAGATTTTCCTGGAAAGTAATTCCTGGGCCCCAGGGAACATCTGTGTATGTGAAATCAATGCGAGTCATATAGATTAGCTGATGGATTCTTGCACCTTGTTAAGACAAGCTGCTGTTTTTTATTTATTTTTTATTTATTCTTTTATATCGAGGATAATGGAATAAGCACTTATGTGCTTTTTTTTTTACCTCCAGTCCCCGTGTGTATGCGGATTTGTGAATTCTGTCATCTGCACATTCTAATGCAACATTTGCAGTTTAAATAAAAAATGGTGGCATACTCTTCCCAGGGAATACAGTCCAAATTCCTTGCAGAGAAAGCCAGTGATACACAATATAATACAATACCATCACTCTTGCCAACCACTTGGTGTCGGAGCTAATAATTAGATTAATCGGTGGATTGATAGTCTAGTGGTAAGGCACCTGTCCAGGTTGGGGGTGTGTTGTGGTTTGATACCGTTGGGCTCGAAACTTCCCCCATCCATTGGACCATGAGTGGTGGTCTGACAGCCACCATGGCGCAGTGGTTAGCGCCTTGGGTTACGGACTGGAAGGTCGCAGGTTCGATTCCCATATGAGTCATAGGGATTTTTCGGACTCCGGCCGGCTCCTACCTAGAGTGGTGCTGTGGGCTCAGTGGGAAGTCTGGGACCACACAGTCGAGCTTCATCCACTTAACGGATGCGAGTTTGAGAGTGTTGCTCAAATTACCTGACCAACACTGCTCTCGGGCCCGGTTGACGCCGGGATATATTATGATAGTAAGCGTAGAGTACAACCCTGTCAAGTAGTCTCAAAGCATATGCTCTTCCACAGCAGCAGCATTACGTCATTCTCATTGTCAGTGATCATCATGCGATGGGGGGAAAAAAAGCCTGATTCGGTGGTCCTAGTTGCTCTGGTCTCATGGTGACCTCAGATTCGGTTTGTTCATACACTTCTGTGCCTGTGTTGAGTTTGTGTCAAAGCCTTTGGGGTTGGAGGTTCGCGGGGAAGTCGTTAGAGGGACGTTGTGGTGGTTGCCACCTCAGATGGGCAACTCGCTCAGTCTGGCTCCGCGACTGAGCTATACTGTCATTAGTAGGGGGCTTAGTAGGTGGTGTCCTGCGTATGTTAGCTCAGAACAGGCACCACTGAACACCACCAAAGTGACCCAGCAGCAGTGCAGGGCCCCTCTGGCTGGTGGCCCCATGGCGGCCTGATAGTGATGGGCTCCCAGTGGACTTCCGACCCTGGGGATACGACATAACAAATCTGGGTATGGCTGTGGCGGGGAGATTGGAATGAGCGGCGTGGGAACAGCCGAACAGGAGACGTCACAGAAGATGAGGCAGCAAAAAAATAAAATGAGTGGTGATCTGGGTGCTAGTCTTTCAGATGAGATTATAAACCGAGGTCCCATGTGTTCACATAATTATTTAGCGCACGTAAGAGAACCCATGGCAACAAGAGAGTTGTCCCTGGCAAAATTCTGTAGAAAAGGCCACTCTGATAGGAAAATAAGGTTGCAGATGGGAAAAGGAAAGGAAAAAAATAGGTGGCACTGCTCTTGTGGCGACCACTATCCTTGGGAAGAGCAACCCAGATTTCATGCAGAGATAAAAAAATAAAGAAATAAAAATTATCTTATTCAGCACTTTGATTTGTTTTTGCAAGATACAGCGCTATATAAATTCCATTTATCATTATTATTGTTTTCCAGATAATTAGGCACAAAACAATATAAATCACAAAGCCTGAATTGTAGGGGGACAAAGAAATAAGTAGCATTTAGACTGTAAGCCATGTTACCACAGCATCCCATACTGGTCAATAATCCTGTGAACTATTGATCCCAGGCATGGGATTTTTATGCTTTTTTGGGCAATAATCCACTGTTTGTAGTTTCATTTCTGCCATTTCAAAAAATGTGTAGCTGTTGTGTCATTAGAACCACCATTAAGGCGACCAGCATTGAAAAGAAGAGAGAAAGTCGTCTATGCTGGGATGCCTTGTGGCAGCTGGTTAGAAAAGCTCGGGGCGCTATGTGCTGAACATGGTAGTAAGCTGACCTGCATCGTAGTAAGCTGACCTGCATCGTAGTAAGCTGACCTGCATCGCACTCCTCTGTGTGTTTTACTGTTAGCTGTCTGTAAAAGAGAGCAGTTTTTCCTCATCTTAAACCACATTGGGGTTTTTTCAGTGTGCACCCTTCTCTCTCTCTCTCTCTCTCTCTGTCTGTGATATCTTCACTTTGTCTATTCATAGGAAATGTGTACAATAAAGGGAAAAAAGAAAAGTGTGTGTGTAGTGATGGTAGTGGTGTTTGTCCATAAGGCATTGCTCCCTGTAAAGTGTGTAGGTGTGCTTTTGGGGGGCAGTTGGGGAGGAGGGGGTGTTTGCTTAGTATGTTGTGAGGGGTGTGTTTTCACTTCAGTGTTGGTTCTGTGTTTGCTTTGTTTTATGTGTTAATGGGTTGGTTTTTTCCTCATGTTGGTGTTTACTATTTTGTAAGGTAGAGATATATCACCATTTCTTACTTCTAGATGTTTGTCCACATTTTTGTTTTGTTTTTGATTTGGGTTGGTTTTTGTGGTTTTTGTCCACTTTTTCTGACGCATCTTCTCATCCTGTGATCAAAATTGAGGAAAGGAGACAAGTATTAGAAATAACAGCTAAAAGAGGGAGGCAGGGGGTGGGTATCAATTCAGTGTGGTATGCAAAATATGATAAATGGATTTTTTAAAAAGAAAAGTGTCATAAGTGTCAACATTTGATCAGATATTGGACTATAGTGTGTGAATGATGAAGCTGTCAAAAGTGGTTCCTTGCACTTTTGTGACTACAAGTGCAGGTCAGGTTTCCCCTTTGTCCCCTGAACGGCTTTTTTTGTGTGCGAGTCAAATCTCATGCGATCCTTTGGCAGGTCATTCACACTACATATCCCTTGTTCTGTTGACCCGACGTTTTCAGTGCACATTCTCATAAAGATGGAAGAAAAGTGTCTTAAGCCAGGTTTGATGGCAATTTTTTTTTACCAACACATTTCTTTCAATTCATGTAGACAGACACTATAGCCGAGTGGTTCAGACCATTCGACTTCAGTCCCAAGGGTCCATGAAGTCCCGGGTTTGAATCTCAGCAGTATCTGGTGAATTAAGGGTGGGGATTTTTACAATAACCCAGGTCAACTTTAAGTGCAGACCTGCCAGTGCCTTAATTTCCTTCATGTAAATACACATGCAGAAGGTCATATATGCACACTTAAGATAGGTACCGGCAGCCAAAATTAGATTATTTCTTTTTTTTTTTCTTTTTTTTTTGCTGCCTCATCTTCTGTGACGTCCCCCGTCCTGCTGTTCCCATGCCACTCATTCCAATCTCCCCGCCACAACCATACCCAGATTTGTTATGTCTCATCCCAAGCGTCGGAGGTCCACAGGGAGCCAATCACCATCAGGCCGCCGTGGGGCCACCAGCCAGAGGGGCCCTGCACTGCTGCTGGGTCACTTTGGCGGTGTTCAGTGGTGCCTGTTCTGAGCTAACATACGCAGGACACCACCTACTAAGCCCCCTACTAACGACAGTATTAGCTCAGTCGCGGAGCCAGACTGAGTTGCCCACCCGAGGTGGCAACCACCACAACGTCCCTCCAACGACCGTCCCCCGCGAACCTCCAACCCCAAAGGCTTTGACACAAATTCACCACAGGCACAGAAGTGTATGGGCAAACCGAATCTGAGGTCACCATGAGACCAGAGAAACTGGGACCACCGAATCAGAGGCAATTTTTTTTAATTGCATGATGATCAATGACAACGAGGATGACGTAATTATGCTGCTGTGGAAGTGCATATGCTTTGAGACTACTTGACAGGGTTGTACTCTACGCTTACTATCATAATATATCCCGGCGTCAACCGGGCCCGAGAGATACAGACACCTGCAGTGTTGGTCAGGTCATTTGAGCAACACTCTCAAACTCACATCCGTTAAGTGGATGAAGCTCGACTGTGTGGTCCCAGTCTTCCCACTGAGTCCACAGCACACTCACTCTGGGTAGGAGCCAGCCGGAGTCCGAAAAATCCCTATGACTCTTATGGGAATCGAACCCGCGACCTTCCAGTCCGTAACCCAAGGCGCTAACCACTGCGCCATGGCGGCTGGTTAGATTATTTCTTTTAGTATTTAAAACCTATATAATCATAAAGATAATGATCAAACTTAAAAAACAAAACAAAAATGAAGTCTATCTTTCATACTTTCAGAGATAAGGCTGTTTAAAAATGGGGTACACTGATGCCCTTGACAATTGTACTAAACATACATACTCTTTGAAAATGAGTATTTTAAATCTTTATAACATATATTCTTAAGATAAATAAGTTCCATGACACAAATGTATTTGGTTGATATGTACTAGGGTGTCAAACTTTGGAAAAACCACAATTTGACACATGTCAAATCTGCGAGATGTGCCAACTTTGAAGCATCAGAGCACAGTGAAAAAGACGAGCAGAAAGCTTCTTTCAGTTAGACAGCTTGTACTAGTCATATTAGTCACACTTATTTTTTTCTAAGGTGTTTGCTTGAGCAAAATGGGAGAAATTCCATGTTAAAAACCTGGAGGTAATGCAATTTGCACGGCGGAAAAAAGGAATACTGACCTGCCACATGAAAAATGACCATAACTTTGAAACTATTCAATGAATTGTCTTCAAATTTTGCATGTAGTCTTAATACATTATTTTCTATATAATGAAGTGTTTCTTTGCTATCTTTTTTACCTGTTTTGTTTTTTATTCTAAAACAAGAGCTTATGGGGATGAGTTGACTGAGTTGTCCAAACAGAAATGGACATTCTTCCTAAACTAACCGGCAGATTTCAATGAAATTTTGACACAATCTTTTATACACTGCTCTCTATCAAATTATATTACATATTCCTGATAACCATTTCCAACTTAAAAAACAAAAAGGTACTGACATCCTTTTCAGATGCCTGTACACATTTTCTCCCCGACTTTGCTGAACTTGCTTCATTTTTGGTTCAGGATGTTATTTTTTTCAAGTTAAGCATTGTCAAGCTCTTTGGTTTTATTCTACATCTCCTGAAATAATAAAAAAGCTGTATGAAACTACAGCACACCGAGTTGTTTTTTTGTCAATTTCCTCAGTAATTTTATCTTTTGTCTCTTCCGGCTGTCTTTGCGAGGCAGCAGCTGTTCTCTCAGCTTGTGATACTTTCATTCTATTCTTCCTCTATAGAAAAAAGATTCAGGATTTTGCACATTCTACACACTGAAATTTGCAGTGCTAGATAAAAATAGCTCCATATCATGCTGTATATTTTGCCATTTGATACTTTTCATGACAGACTGATGGCTAAAGGAAGACAGTTTTTTTTTTATTTTATTGGGGGGGGTTCTCAAAAGGAAAAAAAAAGTTATCAAATAAAAAAAAAAGACAAATTGATACTCTTTGCATACTACTCTTCTTCTTGCATGAATTTGCCCTTGTGTTAAAAAAATGTTATTTAACATATTTACACATTTTAATTTAAACTGTCTCAGTGTATGCATTTCTTCATCAATCACTATGATTTCATGACAATTATGTGTGTGTTGTGGTGGTAGTGGTGGTGGTAGCATAGTGCTGGTTTGTGTGCTCTGTGCATACGTGTGTGTGTGGTCAAGTCAAATTTTTTTTTCCAGATGGTACATTGAATAAGCAATGCATTTTCTTTTTTTGAACAAAAAAGTTGATCATATTATCTAACTACATTATTACCATAACCAATAATATTAAAACTAACTCCAAAAGAAAAAGAAAAACAGAAAAAAAGAAAGAAAAAACACACACTCACACATGACCAAAACCCAAAAAACCTCAACCTCGTGTGTGTGTGAGAGAGAGAGAGAGTATATTCAGTTTGTATGAAACTGAAAGACTAGAGTAAGTCGGGTATGGTGTGATGGGTTGAGTTAACACTAGATATTACTCACTGACTTAGTGTCTACAAAGCCTGAGTGATGTATAATAGATCTGCAGCATGTGATCATTAATTAATTTGTTGTGGGAAAAAAAAGATATAATATGAAAATTGTTCTATGTTGTCTCAACAATTTAATCACTGTGATAAACATTAATCTGTGTTGGCCAAACTGATCTGAGGATTTTTTGTTGTTGAATGTAATGAAGTGACAAGAAATTTAAAAAAATAAAATAAAAATTTCACACACTAAACTTAATATAAATCACAGCTTAACAAAAATGGCTTTAAAAAACACAAACTTTAGTCAGAAGCTCATGCCAGTAAAACAAAATGAAAATTTACAAGAGGATGGAAGTTCTACTTAAGCAGCTTGAATAACTTCAGTTTCTTTTTTTTTTACCTTGGAATTTTTATTTACTAGAGTACTAACAAGAAGAAGAAAAAAAAGACCAGTAAAATCACAAAGAACTTCTCTACTGATATTGAATTTCTTGGAGGCAACACCTGTAGGAAGATTAAACAAAACAAAACAAAAACTTTCATTAATTATACTTCCATCTATAAAAAATTTTTTTTAAAGAGGCTGAGAAAGTAGTTGAAAAGTTAATTGCTACTTTGAAGCAACATGTAATGAAAACTACAATGTGTTGTCTCAACAACTGCTGTTGACGGCCATACATGTGCGTTGGGGACCAACTTCCGTTTGGTGAACTCTCTCTCAACGATGTTTTTATTGGCGAATTTCTCTTAAATCGCGGAATCAATTCAATAACTAGCTCTCAAATCGCTAAATCAATGTTAGATATACCGATAAGTGGTATCAATTTCTCGCAGTTTCCCAGTTAAAAAAATCTGATCGATTCAAACTAAAAAGGTGTACCAGTCGAACTTGACCAGATCATGCTTAACATGAGCGAGTGTCATACGAACAAAATAAACAATAATTTTCCGAATACTAAGCAAAATGAAGTTATGGATTCGTTTAATACAGGTCTTAACTTGATATTTAACGCGTTAACTTGCCAAGTTTGTCCTGCAATTCCATGGCATTTAAGGTATTTGACTTGGCTTCGCTTCTTTTACTATGTTCCGCCATTTTTGTTTTTCTCACATGGTGTAAACATGGCCTGATGATACCTTCACTCTGATTGGCCGGCGAAGGAACTGTACTTAACCAATCATAGAGCTTGATACACCATTGGATTCAGCAAAGACTGGCCTTTCGATCGCACCATTATTGTCTGTGTTTACTTCGCCCGATGTTTCATATCGTGTACCGAAAGTGGGCTAACTTGAACTCGCACTTTAAACTTCCAATTTTAATTGATTTAAGCTTTTCGGATCTACTAAAAAATTATATCGAATTAAAGCTTCTTCTATTCTGACCTATTTTTAAGTTGATGCAGTGCAATGAGCACATTGTACGTAGCGATTTTCTATCCATACTGATTCACTCGCTCGGCTAATGGCGGCTAGTGGTACGTCGGCGCTTAGATTTTTGTGAAAGAGTGGGTGTATTTGGAATTGTTTTGTTGTCACACCATGGCATACAAACACAAACGAACAACTCGGCACATAAGTAAACATCAATGTTTATGGTTTCATAATTTTTATGCCCATTATTTAGATAGTTCCCAAGATCTGGCCTGTCAAAACATGCATTTCCCCCCTCAGCGCTACTTTCCCGCAGACTGAAAGAAGGGCTGCCGGTACCTACTTAAGATCCTGTAATTCATGTCAGCATGCAGTAATTGATGGAAACGCAAACATGCCAGCATACATCCCTGAAAGTCGGAATGCAGTTACTTTTGTATGTTGGTCCACTTTCAATTCATAGCTTTGTTGTAAACATTTATTTATTCTTAAGGATGGAATAAGCACATGTGCCTTTTTACATCCATTCCCCATGTGTATGCAGTTTTTGTAAACGTTGTCATCTGTTCCCTCCGGCATACTATGGCCCACCCTTCAAAAAGCGGAAACCAATTTTAATGTGTGTGCAAAATGTTTTGCGTGCACTTCAACAAGGGACCTCAGTTTGTAGTTTTATGCAGTTACATGTAGATGCATATTGAAAAAAAAATATCATAGTACATTTGACTTGCAAAAGTAATCTTTTTTCTTTAAGAGAAAAAAAGGAATTGAGAATCGGTGTCTGAATGAAAGAGAATGGAAAAAAGTAGTGGTCAGTGTGTATATATGTGTATATATATTGTCTACAGGTGGACACACCTTTTGGAACCAGCTTTCTGCCCACAACTCCTGTTGAACTACCTCTGATCTCTCTGACAGTTGGCAACATAGAAACTCTCCCAGCTGGAATTCATCGTACTGTCCAGGGTCTATGCTGCGACAGGTTGGCACACCCACAGCCAGGTCTTCACCACGGGTATCACAGGAGCAGCACACACCCGTCCCTCGTGCTGTGCTGCCCATGATTGCTGAAGACTTCCCACTGAAGACGCAAGCCCTTCAGAACACCAAGCGTCTTTCCTGGATTCCAGAGGTGCAGGACATGAGCGGGCTGAAAGGCTCGTCAAGAAAAGTGCCTTGATGGAGCAGCTGAACATGATCACCAGTGCCGGTGTGAAAACTTCTTCCAAATCAGGAAGCTCATGGCTAAGGAGGATAGAGAGGCCATCTTTCAGAAATGCTTAATCTGACTGACACCCAATTGCTCATTTCGTTTGATCAGCTTTGGAAAGTTCTTTCAACTTAATAGCCAAATTGATGTCATCAAGACCATGAATCTTTTCTGAAGAGTTTAAAAAAACGTTAGTAATAATAGCTAGCAGTCAGTTGAGACTGACCAGCCAAAAATCTGACCAGTATTTTACACCAGTTTCAGCATACCTATTGGTAAATAGGGTTTAAAAATCGCTTTGAGTACGTTTTCATTTTATTGTTTTTTTTACATTTTACTTATTATGTAGGCCTACATTTGATACAGAAATGGCAATTTCAGCTCTAAAATCTGTAGAAACAAAAAGTCGCATAAGGCTTTCACTACCTCTTACTTGAACCACATGGCTTCTAGCTCATTCAGTTCAAAATTGATTGGAAACTTGATGGCATCAATTTGGGTATTAAGTTGAAAACTTTCAAAAGCTGATGAAACGGGTGTCAGTCAGTTGTAAACTGTAGGAGATTCTGTGTAGTGAATGTCAATAGGGCATTTCTCAGTGGGAGCCCTGTGTGTTTTACTGTTGTATTACCTGAAGAAAATGTTAATAACAGTGTGGTTGAGACCAAGTTCACACATACAACAGACAGCAAGTTATTTGAGGTATCACATTTAATGGCTTTTTTAAAGTGCAGAACATTTTGTGATGAATAAAGTACTTGAAAAAAAATCTTGCATGAAATGTTTTCATTGTCCCTGCTGGCAGTAGGAACCACCAGCAAAAAAATTTTAGGGCCGCAATGATCTCAAAGTTTGAGATTTCACCGGCCCTCCCGGCAGTAGGAACCACCAGCAAAAAAATTTTAGGGCCGCAATTTCACCGGACCTCCCGCCAGTAGGAACCACCAGCAAAAAAATTTTAGGGCCGCAATGCACTATCTCAAAGTTTGAGATTTCACCGGCCCTCCCGGTAGTAAAGAACCAGCCCAAAGTCCAGAATTTCACCGTTCCTCCCCTCGTAAGAGCCAAAATTCCAGCAGCAAAAAGTTCCACAATGTTCAAGTTTTGCCAGTCCTCCCCCCAGAAAAGCAATATTCTCATTTCAAAACAGCAAAATCCATTCCTCAATGCACTACCTCCCCTCAATGCACTACTCCTCCCCACCATGCACCCCCCCCACCAAAAAAAAACAAAACAAACCAAACCAAAACCCTGCAAGCACATTATAAACAAAAATGGGATTGGACGGAATAAAACAGCAGTAGGTTCAAACTGAATTGTACATTTAAAAAAACCCAAAAAACTTTACAATTTCTTAGCCAGTCCAGTTAGGAAAACTACAAACTGAAGCATTATCTACTGGCCATATGCATTTGATCAAACAGTCCTCTATGAATAAACTTTGCAGCTGGTCCCCAAAAAGTCAATTTGTCAAGCATGGTATAAAGAAAGAGATCCTATTACATATTTCTCTAGGAAAATGTCAGTTGTTTGATGGATACAAGTTGCCATCAGAAGTGACCTACAACCTAACACTGACCTAGGAAAATGTCGGTTGTTTGATGGATACAAGTTGCCATCAGAAGTGACCTACAACCTAACACTGACCTAGGAAAATGTCGGTTTTGATGGATACAAGTTGCCATCAGAAGTGACCTACAACCTAACACTGACCTAGGAAAATGTCAGTTGTTTGACGGGATGCCAACTCCTGTCACACCTAGACTGACTGGTCACCTCAAACAAAAAAAGCCCCCCTCCATCCCCAGTTTCCTTCTACTTGGGCGTGAAAAACGAGATTCTCAATGTATCACAAAAATGCCTACGCCATCATCTAGTGCATTATTTACACATGAAAATAAAACATTTCAGGGGTCACATTAGCACACACACGAAAAAAAAATGCACATCAATCAAAATGTACACATACACAGTACACATACACAGTCTCAATGTACAACAGCCTTGCACTCATAGATGTGGCATACCAGAACCAGTTGAGAGCACATTTTTCATACATCAACAATGATGAGTTACCATAGCACAAGCCTGTAGCCAGGCCACTTTTTAAAAGCTAAAACTGAACGGGACAGTAAACCAGCTATGACTCCACACTGAAAACAATGCAAAGTGCAGGAGAAAAGAAGAGAGGTGCCCACACTGCTGGGTGAAATCTGACCAGTGTTCCGTCTGCCTTGCCTTGCCAGAATAGGAAGTACAGACTTTTTCCTAGCAGCAAATGAGGGATCCAAAGGGAAATAAATGCCCTCGGCTTGGATCATGGAGCATCACCCCTCAGCTTCAGGTGGCGAGTTCTATGCGCCAGAGCAGCATTCAATTCAACCTAGACTACTACTTCTGCAGAGTGCACTTGCCACAGCCACGTGCTCTGCCCCTCCATCTACTCAACACTAGTCATTCGTTCTGCCTGGTCTTACTTGTCCTCGTCCTTTCCCTACGTCTAAATTGGGTTTCATGTGGATCTGATTCAGGCACAACTGTTCTTTTGGAGGAGCAGTTTCAAGTACTGGCCAGGTTTGCCAAGACAGTATCAGCCTGGAATGACGGCAACATTGCAGTCCCTCCCTTGCCATTGTCTATATGCCTTTGAGACTTGGGCCTGGACAGCTGTACTAAAGGATATTTTATATTCAAACCACAGTGGTGAGATGCTGTTGGAAAATACTTGGCACCACTCACAGGGAGTGGTGCACCAATAAATCAAACCGCACGATGAATTACTGACCAACCACAGTGAAGACAAGGAAGCTAGAGAGGTATGGCGGCCACATCATCTATGGAGACAAGGAAGCTAGAGAGGTATGGCCACATCATCTGTTCATCAAGACAAGGAAGCTAGAGAGGTATGGCCACATGGAAGCTAGAGAGGTATGGCCACATGGAAGCTAGAGAGGTATGGCGGCCACATCATCTATGGAGACAAGGAAGCCAGAGAGGTATGGCGGCCACATCATCTATGGAGACAAGGAAGCCAGAGAGGTATGGCCACATCATCTGTTCATCAAGACAAGGAAGCCAGAGAGGTATGGCCACATCATCTGTTCATCAAGACAAGGAAGCCAGAGAGGTATGGCCACATCATCTGTTCATCAAGACAAGGAAGCCAGAGAGGTATGGCCACATCATCTGTTCATCAAGACAAGGAAGCCAGAGAGGTATGGCCACATCATCTGTTCATCAAGACAAGGAAGCTAGAGAGGTATGGCCACATCATCTGTTCATCAAGACAAGGAAGCTAGAGAGGTATGGCCACATCATCTGTTCATCAAGACAAGGAAGCTAGAGAGGTATGGCGGCCACATCATCTGTTCATCAAGACAAGGAAGCTAGAGAGGTATGGCCACATCATCTGTTCATCAAGACAAGGAAGCTAGAGAGGTATGGCCACATGGAAGCCAGAGAGGTATGGCAGCCACATCATCTGTTCGTGGAGACAAGGAAGCTAGAGAGGTATGGCCACATCTGTTCATGAAGACAAGGAAGCTAGAGAGGTATGGCCACATGGAAGCCAGAGAGGTATGGCCACATCATCTGTTCATCAAGACAAGGAAGCTAGAGAGGTATGGCCACATGGAAGCCAGAGAGGTATGGCCACATCATCTGTTCATCAAGACAAGGAAGCTAGAGAGGTATGGCCACATGGAAGCCAGAGAGGTATGGCCACATCATCTGTTCATCAAGACGAGGAAGCCAGAGAGGTATGGCCACATGGAAGCCAGAGAGGTATGGCCACATCATCTGTTCATCAAGACAAGGAAGCTAGAGAGGTAAGGAAGCTAGAGAGGTATGGCAGCCACATCACCTGTTCATGGAGACTGGTAAGGACAACTTTTTTAAAACCCTCCTGCAGAGATTGGAACAGCAGCACAGCACAGCACAGCAAGCTAAGGCAGTCGAATAACACAACCAGGACAGTTGAAAGACAGACCACCTCAAGACAGGGAGGAGACTAATTGCCAGATGGTCCCAAAGATTACAGGATATATTTCATTTTGCTTATAGCCCACATGAGGGACATTGAAAAAAAAAAACCAGATACGATACGATACGATCAACAAGTTGTGATATGCCACAAACAAATATTTAGAAAAACCCTAAACAGTACCACATAAGCAAACTTACAACAGCAGCAGCATTTTCTACTCTATCTTGACATTAATACTTTCAGGTGCAAACAATGTTTTTAACCGGCATATTTGTCTTTTTCCTTATAATAGTATCTATATCAAGTAAGCTTTTGTCCTTAGTCCCTTTTGATTTTCCAACCTTTGGTACATTTTAAATTGATACATGATGTACATCAGCCTCAGTTGTAGGGGAAACAATTGTAAACATTCCTATGTGAAATCTACATATGCCTTAAACACAACCAGTTGAATACTTATTCAAAAAAGAATAAAAAATCTGAGATGGATAAACCAGTTCTCTGTTAGGACAAAATTGACGAATTCTTATTTTTGTCTCAAAAACCAAATACAATGGTTTCCCTATAACCTTCACGAAGGCACTGATCTAAAACTAAACAGAAAAAGATCAATACTGTTTCTGAGTAAAACGGATTTTCCCCTCATACTTTCATGTACTGGGCAACTTCAATTTCTCTCCACCCCCCAAATAAGTGAATGCAAATAAAATGACCACTGATTTCAGATTCAGAATATATCTCTACTCATATTTCTTTTTTTTTTTCTTTTTTTTTATACTTTCTCTCCTTTACAAACTAGTGAGCATAAAAAAGCAGGATGGTGAGGGTGCTTTCCCTCTGCTGTGGGGTTCACAAAGCCACTTTGAAGTACTGCTCTGCCGCTACCCACTGCTCCGGGGGAAAGCGAGACGTCAGGGACATGCGGGTGTCTGCTTCACGGGCGTCTTTGTCTGGAGAAACAAAACAAAACATCAGAAAATATGCTTTAGGTATGCCCTGTACAACAAACACCCCACTATACAAAAGTTTTAACAATTAGTCTAATGTGCCCAAAATATTTAAACATTATATATATATATATTCCCTGAACAACACCCCACTATGCAAAAGTTTTAACAATTAGTCTAATGTGCCCAAAATATTTAAACAATGCCCTCTACAAGACATGATTATGCTGAAGTTTAACAGCAAGTCCAATGTGACCTAAAGAAGAAACATTCTGTGTATGCCCTCTACAAGACATGATTATGCTGAAGTGACTTAATACTAGGGGTGGGATAGCCTAGTGTCCGAGTGCTTATGCTCATAATCCAAGCCCAGGCTTGAACCAGCACTGAGGCACCTATTCAAGATTTTCCCCCTGGCGTTAATCCACTCCAGTCCACTAGGAACAGATGATAACATTTCAAGGAAAACCGCATGCACACTGGTGTTGTGCCTAGACATCCTCCCTGAAGGTGGAATGCCGCTACCTTGATGATGGACAAAAGTGGTCCCATATGCAAAAACTCTTCCCACTGGTGAACCGTGGCGCTCTAGCTGAGGAACAAATGGCCAAAAACAACCCCCCAACCTATAATATGAACTCTTACCAGGGATCAGGGGCTCTGACAGGAAAGGTGATCATTTCACCTTGGAAGCAAATGACTTGCTTTTAAACAGATAATTGGCATAATTTTCAAACCATAACCAGTAGTAATATTTTCATCAAACCAATGATTGTCCAATTTTCAGCATTTAAATGATTGTATGAGGAAAATTTGTAGACACAAAGAATTGCATACAAATGACGGTCATTTTTTCACTGTCAGACAATTCTACCTAAACTAATTTTTAAAGTTAAAAAAAAATTGTCATTTAACAAAATTCCAACATTTTTTATTTCTTTGTAGGGTAGGTAAGGTTTTAATTATTTTTTGGTTATTGCCCACCAAATATTTTAGCGAAATAATTCTTTCTTCTTCGTTTTAAAACGTGCAAAAAACTTTACAAAAACAAACAATTTGGGGGGGGTTAATCAACACTTTTCTCTACATGAGACTTAATTAATATTTCACAGCTGCACAATGTTTTGTTTACAGTGTTTTTTGGCTCTCACTTCAACAGCTGCTGAGTTGAACTGTACTGATTTATATCCTGAATTCTTCACACAGGATTCACTGGAACTGTCCTTGGCAAAAATCGAGACTGTCTAAAAGATCATAATGCCCCTTGCCAGGTGTCACTTCCAAATCAACTGTTGACAGACAGACAGACAGACAGCCTGCTACCACAAGCTTGTTACTTTACCCTGCAGACTGGACTGTTAGTCAGCTCAAAAGTATGCAGCACTCTGCAGTTACAAACATCAAGGTTGTAGTACCTACTGCTGGCTGAACAACCTACACACACGCGGTTTCTTTTCACAGACAATGTTTTGCTTATGAAGACAACATTGTGTTCACGTCTTCCCTGGCTCTCTGCCATTACGGTTATCAACAAACAAACAGGAACAAAGAAACGCTCTAAAGCTACAGCAGCTGCAATATCCGTGCATTCAGACCTTTGTTCATAGTTAAATCATGCAACTTTCTTTTAACTGCCTAAATTTTGTTCAACATACTAAACCACAGGTCTTAGATATATGCCCTTTAATCTTACCATTCTACACAATTATTAGTTCTCTCACAAAATAAATGAACAAATCAATTTTTTTTTAATGTTATTTTTTTAAAAGAAAAGAAAAAGGATTTTCAACTCTTTTCCAAAAATTCCAACAAGAATCCAATGGTTTTATTCACATGCAACTTCAAACCCCCAAAAAAGGGAGAAAAAATGATCACATCACATTCTTCAAACACAAAATCATTTCTAGACAATCCAAACTTAAGCTTACGTGTGTCATGTCTTTGCCCTGCAAAAAATCCATACCGGTTAAACAAAACCGATTCAAGCCACACTGCAAAATAGTGAAGTGTAAGGGAAATGTTATGAAAAACAAGACAGTGAAAAAACCCCACCCCATAAAAACCCATTGTGCTCATCAGAAACAGTGAATCAATGGCTACCAAACACTTTTCCTCACACCAAAGCACTGCCAACAGTTACAGAGTTCTCAGGCTTGTCATTGTTGTTCTGCCCCAAATTTCTGGCACATACATGAGGTTAGTGTGACCTCGTGAGGGCTGTTCCGAGTTTCAGCTCATAGCCTGGTTATGTAGGCCTGGTTCTTCCATGTGTCAGTTCATAGCCTGGTTATGTAGGCCTGGTTCTTCCATGTGTCGGCTCATAGCCTGGTTATGTAGGCCTGGTTCTTCCATGTGTCAGTTCATAGCCTGGTTATGTAGGCCTGGTTCTTCCATGTGTCGGCTCATAGCCTGGTTATGTAGGCCTGGTTCTTCCATTTGTCAGCTCATAGCCTGGTTATGTAGGCCTGGTTCTTCCATGTGTCAGCTCATAGCCTGGTTATGTAGGCCTGGTTCTTCCATGTGTCAGCTCATAGCCTGGTTATGTAGGCCTGGTTCTTCCATGTGTCAGCTCATAGCCTGGTTATGTAGGCCTGGTTCTTCCATGTGTCAGTCCATAGCCTGGTTATGTAGGCCTGGTTCTTCCATGTGTCAGTCCATAGCCTGGTTCTTCCATGTGTCAGTCCATAGCCTGGTTCTTCCATGTGTCAGTCCATAGCCTGGTTCTTCCATGTGTCAGTCCATAGCCTGGTTCTTCCATGTGTCAGCTCATAGCCTGGTTATGTAGGCCTGGTTCTTCCATGTGTCAGTCCATAGCCTGGTTATGTAGGCCTGGTTTTCCTACATCACATTTGTTCCAGTGGCTCAGATTGGCAGAAGGCTGTTGCATTCTCCACAGTATCCATGACATCGTCAGTTGCAATACATCAATCAGCCGATTATTTCTAAAGATTTGGAAAGAGTAGGTCAGAGAGCGAGCGAGCTAAATTTGCAGAACAGGGCAGTTAGTTAATAATTTCACAGCCAAACAAACAAGCAGACAAAATGGAGGGCACTTTCTTGATGAAACAGCAAAGCATAGCACAGCTCTAGAGCGGTGGTCTTTCCTTGAATGATTCTGTTCAAAGCTGATGTAGCAGTTTTGCATATATACATATTTTCCAGTCACGGTGTGACCATTTCCAAGAAAATCCTGAAGAAGAAGATGCACATTCCAAAAGACCGTCATCATTTCTTTACTAGCAGAGAGAGTCACATCTGCCTTCTTTGGCAGTTTAGAATCAAAGTGTTTCAACTGTTGTGACTGCTGCTTTATCATGGGAGTAAATTGCTGATCCCACCAAAATTTTGCCCAGAGTCAACCTCATCTGTTGCATATGGATACAGCCATCAAATTTTATTTCCTGGTCATGTTCCAACTATTTGGTACCCACCTTACAAAATCTTTCCAGTTCTTTCTCATTTCATGGTGTGAACACTTTCACAAGAGATGCTCAGAGTACCAGTGTATATAAAACATCCCCTGGATGTCTCTTGTACTTCAGTCTTTCTTGCATGAGAAGCTTCTATAATGCAGTACTGGTGTTTCTTCACTTGCCGTGGGTATGATACAAATAACTGTGGCCACATCTAAACTATAATGACATCATCTTCCAAAAAACTTGTCACAATCCAACAGACACGTGTGCCAAATTTTCTTTGTGGGACTTATCCTCCTCATAGAACTTCAGGTGGTACTGTACTGAACATCCTTGATGTAAGCTGAAGGACTCACTCTCATTGGCTGGAACTGAAAGCCTGCCTACTCACAGTAAATATGATATTAGCTTAGATATGAGCAAACCGGCATGACAATCACCACCATGTACGCAAAAGAAAATGATAAAAATACTCTCAGTTTTTCCTTTGTGCAACTAGGAAGTGATGAGATCACATTCCTAGACTAAGGAGTACTGAAGTGGGAGTCTTTGCTTTTCTACTGAATTGTGATGGACTTGAATTGAGCATGTATTTCTCTCTCTCTCTCTGTCTCTCTCTTGTGTCGTAGTCTTCTGTCTTTTCTTTGGTGTTCCCCTTCTTCTGGGCTTTATTGGTGGTGGTGGTGGTTCTAAAAAGTATCTCCTCTTTATTTAATACATTTCTTCACCCCTCAGAAGGAGAAAGGCTCAGATTTAAGGCGCCTTCTTCAACATCTTAAAATCATGAATCATTCTGTTGAAGTATGTTTTCCTTTTCCTTCCTACTGGCACCACAGTCGAGTTATAAAGAAGACATGATCCTAAACAAGATCAGTCATACCTTTCTTGCTGTTTGGATCTGGGAGCACAATGGGTTGTTTTGTTTTTTTGGTTTGTTTTTTTGGGGGGTGTTTCTTTTGTTTTTCAATGATCAGAACACAGGTGGCAAGACACTAGTCAACTCCATGCAAATGATGATGGGCAGAACCGTTATGGGAAAGAAACAATGAATTATCCTTATAAATCAAAACACTTCTCTTTTGTATGTTAGAGAATTTTCAATCTGCATGTCTATATAATCATTAAGCACATGTGAAATACTCCCCTCACAATGAAGAATATAAAACAGCACCACAACAAAATCTTGCCAAAGAAATGCTACTCCGTTGTGCTGGTCTGGTGGCCTCCAATTAATGTTTCAGTCAATAAAGCAGTAACATCCACAGATAATTTTTTTTTCATGGCTTAAATTTTATCTGAAGCAGATTTTTCTTCTTCCTAAATCTATCAGACCCTATGTAATGATCTTGGTGATAGTTTTTTGGATGAAGTGATAATACATCTCTGATGTTACATACGTAAAGAACCCATGGTAACAAAACTGCCATCTTCTGTCCCTGACAACTTTCCACAGAAAATACTACTCCCAGGCATGGGGTTTCGCTCAACAACGAAAAGAAGAAAATTTCAAAGGAAAAAAAAGGAAACATCAGAAAAAAGCAGAAAACTCAACCCACACCTGTGGCAGTCACAACAGTGCAAGGAATCACTTTTGACAGCCTCCATTCAAATGCGTTACACTATGAGTCAAATATCTGACCAAATACGACACATATTCCATGATTTTTTCCCCAATCCATTTATCTTTTTTTTCTTTCTCAAGTCCACATTGAATTGATACTCCCCTCCCCCACTAGCAAACATCTGACCAACTATGACACTTTATTTCATGACATTTTTTTCATGACTACATTGAAATGAAACTCTCCTCCCCCACTCTCTTTCTTTCAATATTTTTCTGTGGTCACTTTTTACATTCCAACAGCTACGTATAATCTTATTTCCTCACTTTAATATCTCTCTGCCCTACAAAACACTTAGCACCTACATGAAAAACACCACTAAACGATGCAAAACCAGAATCCGAAAAAGAAAATGAAAACACAAACACACCACAACCTAAAAGTAAACAAACACCCCATTCCTCCAAAAGCACTACTAGACTGTATAAAAATATTAATATCTATGTGAATAGACATTCAAACTGAAGAGCACAGAGAGAGAGAGAGAGGGGAAGGGGGTGCACACTGGGAAACAAAATCCTGGTTAAAGATGAGGATAAACTACTTTACAATGTGTCCAGGCAGCTCAGAGAAAAACCCGAAGGAGCGTGATGTGCATGTCAGCACAACACCCTAGCTGGCACACAGCCGCCCCACCCAGCTTTTGGAACCACCCAGCACTACACCACATGTCATCCCAGCACACACCAGTTTTGGCAACAACAGCACTTGGGGAGTCTGAGCAACGCCAGCTCTAGGACATGGACCTATCTATAGTTGTTTGATGTTCAAACATCATTTGCAGTTTTCCTTCTTTTCAATTTGGTTGTAGGCATTTTCTATCAGCTGGCAGAATTTGACTACAGTTAAAGGGAAAGAACTCCAAAATTAGTGGAGAGAGCTCTCCTGTTGCTTGGCAACATCTAGCTGCAAAAATCGTGGCAAATACGATCACTTTTTAGCTTGTATTTTGTGTTTTTAGGCATGACTGCTTAGGCAGTTCTTGTTCAAAATTGCCGACACTTCTTGTTGAAGGTATCAATAACTTTACACAGCGGAAAAAGTGGCAAATAAAACTTAAGATTTACCTGACAGTGATGAAAACAATCGTGTATGATTCAGGAGATCGTGCATTAAAAAAAAAAAGAATAAGATTTGGCCTGGACTTATGTATGACGTTATTGAGATGGGGGGTACTCAGAATGAAAGTGGTGATGAGGAAAAATTATTTTTTGTCGATTTTTTACATTTTAAATATATTTTCGCATTGAAATATCTTGTAGTAATTTCTGAGTAAGAGGGATATGAACATAGCAAGTGGTACATACGAATTTTATTTCCCGGCATATAGGGTGCACTTGTACTGGGCAGTTAAAAGGTTAAGACTCCCCCACCCCCCCCATGCTTAAATTACTATGGCTGAAATGAGAATACACCTTTTGATTGATAAATCATTAACTCCACCTTGTATTTTATGGAATGTCTTGCTATTTTTGTTTGATTGATGAACCACTTACTCCACCCTGTATTTTATGGAATGTCTTGCTATTTTTGTTTGATTGATGAATCATTAACTCCACCCTGTATTTTATGGAATGTCTTGCTATTTTTGTATGATTGATGAACCACTCATCCTGTATTTTATGGAATGTCTTGCTATTTTTGTATGATTGATGAACCACTCATCCTGTATTTTATGGAATGTCTTGCTATTTTTGTTTGATTGATGAACCACTTACTCCACCCTGTATTTTATGGAATGTCTTGCTATTTTTGTTGACATGAACTGTGTCCAGTTCAGCAACTTCCAGGTACAAAGTGCACCCAGACTAGGTTAGGAGGGCCTGCCCTCTTTTACATTCCAGGTACAAAGTGCACCCAGACTAGGTTAGGAGGGCCTGCCCTCTTTTACATTCCAGGTACAAAGTGCACCCAGACTACGTTAGGAGGGCCTGTCCTCTTTTACATTTATTTTCTCCCTCCAAATCTATCTTTTAAATGCAGCGACAGATACACAAATGCTAACGCCTATATACCCATACATATGCTTCCAAACACTTCTCTCTATAGATAAATGAATGTCTCAGCAAAGACAACACACACACACACACACACACGTGGTGAACACACAGGAAAGGAATAAAAGCCATGCCAACCTTGGGTCTTACTTTTCTTGACAGTGGAGGGCGCCAGCTTGGCCTGCTGCTGTTCCAGCTGTTTCTCCTGCAAAGAACACACAGTCTGACACACGCTGCCTTCAGTCACTGACTGACTGACATCATTTTATAAGTCCTACACTGCACTACCCTACCGTACACTACCCTACCGTACACTACACTACACTGGCTAGGATACAGAGGATGAAGGGGAATACTAAAGGAGGGGAGGATGTGACATACACACACACACTATGTGCAAATGTTTGAGTACGTATGTTTTAACACTTTTTAAAAGAAAACTACACTTCATTTTTTTCAAACTCTCAATCATAAAATCTCTACACCTGTCGGCATCCCCAAGTTCAGTGTTAGCTGCCACGCCCAATAACACCGACATGATCCTCCTTTTCCACTTGCTCCGGTCTTCTCTGTACTGCCCTGCCAACTTGGATTCTCAGGCCACAGGATTCGGTGATGGAGCCAATGAGAGAAGCTGGTGGTCTGCCTTTTCCCCTCAGTCTTGCCTTGAAGGACAGTTTTCATGAGGTTAGTATCTTGGTTTCATAGCACATGGCCTACATATGAGGGCACTTTTCAGCAAACTGAGACCAATTCATATTTCAGTCCAACTCTCACCGGCAATCCCTTCTAATCTAATCCAATTCAATCTCGTTGTAAATAACCCTGCCAACCAGAGGCCATATCAGGGCTGTCCCCTTGTAATCACGGGCAATCAAATCTGTTCACGTCATCTTCTCAAAGTAGTCAGTCGCCCCTCTCTTGCCCCACACTTCTGCATTGGCTCAACCATTGTAGACATGCCGATCTGTGGCCTGCCTCTCTTGGCAAGTGTGCCAGGCACTGGAAAAACCGCTGCTCCCAAGGCTGCTTGCTTCCTGAAACTCCTTCCTGCCAGGGACTGCTTCAGATGGGGAAAGAGGTCAAAGCCACAAGGTGTGGGAGTATGAGGGTGTGGCAAAGTTTCAATGTTTTCTGCCGCTAGGTATCCTTTTCACAAGTTTTGACCAGTGAGCAGGTGTGTTGTTGTGGAGGATCTTGATTCCCCTCATGTCAGTGTTCAGTTGGGACCCATCTGGATGATACCTCCATGTACTCAAGGTTTTGTCTCAACACAGTTGACGAATGAATACCAACACAGCCTTGCCCTTTCTCCTTTGGATGAGACGATAAACCAAGGCCCTGCGTGTGAATGCACACAGACCATCTTGTGCTGGTAGGAACAGACGGCGTTTCAAAAAATGCATGCGCACTGGTGGTGTGTTTAGACACCATCTCCGAAGTCAGAATGAAGCTACATAAATGGTGTGGGTGTGTGGAGGGGGGGGGGGGCGTTGCATACGCAAAAATCTCACCATTGGTGAACCATGGAGCTCTAGCCAAGGAGCAGAAGAAAAAAGTTTCTCTACTATGGGGACAGTAAAAACATAACTACACACAACACCAATCCCTTTCGTTTTAAAGCCCTACCGACCAACTACAAGCTAGTGAGAGCTGACATTTCTAAAGTAGAAAAGAAATAAACCTACTTTGTTCACACAATGAATGATCTTCTTTTCATTAAACTCTGTAGGGCAACTCTCTGGCACTGCTCTGAAGATTTATTCACCAACTTCCTCCATTGCTGTTGTCTGTGTGCCAAAACCTGGGCCTTGGCTAATGGTTTCCCTCTCCATGGTTTTCCATCCAGTTTTTCCTGTTCTGTCCACCTTTTCATCCTCTCTCCACAGTTCCCAGGAGGACAAAATCTAGCAAGGCCATTGGATCTTGTAACGTGGCCATCCAAATGTTTTCTTCACTAAAGTCGGCTCATCTTCATATGGACCAATGTCCTGTCTGATGGTCTGACGTACTTGCTGGTTTGTACATATGTTCAACACATCTCGTCTGTAGTTTCTTGAAATAGCACATCATTTTTTCTTTCAGCATATCCACTGGCAGGAGGCACCGTGGTCGAGTGGTTAAGGCGGTCAACTCGTGATCCAGAGGTCGCGGGCTCGATCCCCACTCGGCTCGGTGTTGTGCCCTTGGGAAAGACACTTTACTCCTATTTTCCTCACTTCACCCAGGTGTACAAGTGGGTACCAGCTCTGCTGGGGGAAGTATCTGGCGACAGACTAGCGTCCTGTCACAGGGGTGGTAAAAAACCATCAGTTCGCTTAACGCTACAGAAACCGGGATAAGCTCCGGCTCTATGGGCCTTCTGGCTCGAAAGAACATACTTTTTATCCACTGGCAGTGTCAACAACTTCCAGGCGTTATCATCTAATGCAGGCACAGCAAATACATAAAACTGATTACAAACAAACCTGCTTCAATTCAGAAGTCTGCCAGACTGAGTAGCATCATACTGAAAAGCACACTGTTAAATCCTGTTTATTTCTATGCTTTTCTTCTTGCAGTAAGGTAAAGGTAAAGGAGTCCCATAACCTATGAGGTCGTAGGGGAGCGAGGCGTCAGACCTCACTTCTCTAGGGCCAGCATTTGGAGGGTGGCGCCCATCTCCTCTCCCTCGCTGCTTTACCTTCCCTGACCCTAAAGAGGCAGGTACCCATTTACAGCTGGGTAAACTGGGGGACTGTACTGGAGCCAAGGTGCGCAAACAGTCACCCATCCAAGTGGTAACCACGCTAGATGCTGCTTAACCTTGGCTGAGGGAAAGTGAGCGCTCTGACCACCGAGTTATCTTGTCCCCCTCTAGGCAGTAGACTTCTTCAATCTTCTTGTGGCTTTTCTCACTGGACATTCTTCTTAGTTTCACTGCTTCACAAATTAGAAAATAAATAAATAAACGGCAGTTTCAAAACTTCCTCAGAAAAGAAAAAGCCAGAGCCACAGCATGTGTAGATCTGAAAGATCATGAAACACAAAGTTATGAACAAACGTCACTTTGTAATTCCAGCTCTGACACTACATCACTATACAGGACAGGTCAGGAGGCAGTAACTTTGTTATGACCTGCAAGAAGTACACCCCCACCCCAGGTAGATTCCCTTCCTCAATATCAGTTCAGCATCACTTTCTCATTAATTTATCCATATCTTCATCTCTTACTTATAAAAAGTTTACAAAAAAATCCCCCGTAAAAAACGAGTCCCCTGAACACTACAGATCCAACAAATTGTCTTTTCCCCTTATTCATACATAAAATGGGTCCCCCTTCAGTTTCATTCAATGCGCTTTGATTTGTTGCTTTACAAGATTCAGCGCTATATAAGTTCCATACATTATTATTATTATTATTAAAATACCATCTTGCATGCACTCAGCAAAGATACCACACATGAGTCATTACAAATATCATTAAAATAACCAAGGTTATGACTGTGTACTTGAATTCTTTGTGGCAATGAGTAGCTGGCAAGTATGTAGTGAAGCCTCCCTTGACTTCAGTGTTCCCTAGCTATGCAGCCCTGCAGTCTAGTCTCTTCCTCTTTTCTCCCCTTTACAGAGTGGTCATCCCTCTTCAGCTGCTCCAGGCAAGCACTCTACCCATGGGAAGATATATCAATAAAGCACTCTACCCATGGGAAGATATATCAATAAAGCAATGTGGAGATATATCACTATATAAAAGAAAGGAGCATGAAGGAGGAGGAGGAGTGAGGGCAGACCTCAATGAAGTTGGCCAGCAGCACACAGCTGAGCTCCTGCTCCAGGATGTGTCTGTTGGAATGGTTGTTGTAGCAGCAGGAGATGAGGGAGGGGAAGAGGACGGTGGTCAGGCGGGGGTCACTGAAATACTGGAAGGGCAGGGAGCACAACTGCTGCAGCACTGTGGGCGGCTGGCCAGACTGCAGCACCACCTGAAACCACCACCACCACCACCATCATCATCATCATCATCATCATCATCATCATCATCATCATCATCATCATCATCTCTATGAATTACAATGCTGATGTGATCTTTGAGACAGTATCTATTGTTGTCTCTCTAATGAGCAAGAGTGCATTGTGCTGCTGTTAACATCCTGACAAGTCAGGCCCAGTGCATCTTGACTCTGGCATAACTGTTATCATGATGCCTGTGAAAAGATCAACACTTTTTCTGTTCCCTCTCATGCTGGCTCTCTATACTCTGTATAGTTATTACAAAAGGATTTGCTCATCATGTGGCACTTCAGTTCTGTTGACATATTAAGAGGAAGGAGCCCTTTTTCTGACAGAGTTGCTGAAAAAAAGTGAATGATTTTATTAATAAGATTTTTTTTTATAACTATAGAAATTATACAGCAACCAAACACCAGAAACCCGCCAAAAACAGGAACAAATAAGACCCAGAATAATGTACACTACACTACACTACAACAGCACAGAACAATACAGCTAGGCTACACACAAAGCAAACAGGACAGACCCAGAATAACGCACACTACACTACACTACACCAGCCCAGCAGGATACATACAGCTGGGACACACACACACAGACAGACAGACAGACATGCAATGACCTGGTTGTCAGGATGGAGGACGGTGAAGTAGCCCACACAGAGGATGACCTCATGCAGCAGGTCTTCACACAGGTGGTGGCTGCTGTACCAGATCAGGTAGCTGGCTATGTGGCGGAACTCCAGCGACATGCCCTCTTCCCCTAACGCACGCTGCAAGAGACACACACTTCCCCTCACCATCAGGCATTTGGATCCACCGCGTCAAGAGGAATGAGTGTGCATGTACATGTGGCATGCATGTCTGCTTGTGTGAGTGACAGCAAAGGATATGTAAAAAATTACAAACATGAAATCAAAAGAAAACACAAGAAGGAAGGTCCTGCACCATTTTTGGTTAATTTATGCTTCTTAGGAACTCCTACAGATATCTGCATAAAATGTGATACATATACTAGGTACATTAGTATGGCTATCAGTGCCAGGTTTAAAGTATGTAAGAAAAGATAATGTGATCATTTTCTTTCACAAATAAAAAAGTACATACCACTATTGGGCCCACTATATGCATTAGCCCACATAGCGATGCTAAAGAATTTTCCGGTTTGATTTGACATTTTATGAAATTATCACAAAAACAGATGTTCTTAGTCATAAATATTGTTTTCTGTCTTCTTCAACAATGCGAAAAATCGCTCTCTCTCATAAGTATATAAGTTTATCACTTGCCGTTGAAAAACTATTATAACTACAGATTTCAAACCATATTCATTGCACATAGCGAATGTTTTTACATTAATATGCCTAATTTCATGAGATCATTGTCATGTGGGTTTTATAAATACTACTTACTAGATATTTTTATTATATTTAATTCACTGAATTTTATCAAATAAGAAAGATTAATTATACCAAAAGAACACACACACACGCGCGCGCGTACACACAGAATGCATACACATTCTATTGATATTTGACAGCAAACAAACACAAAGGTTTTCTTTTTAAATAATACAAACTGTGTGTTAAACAATAAAAATTCATTGGAGAATTATCATTAAACTTAAAACTACTTTTGAAAACACAAGCAGCTGAATACAAAACAGAGAGAGAATCTGGAAAACCAGTAAACACAGAGCAACATTTGTTGAGCTGTGAAAACCGGATGCTACACTACATGACAAAGATCAAATGGGAAGACAGGATCACAAATGAAGAACTATGGAGAATGTGCAAAGTTGATGATCTGAAGTCTGTAGCTAGTACCAACAGACTTATTTATTTATTTTATTTATTCTTTTATACTGAGGATAATGGAATAAGCACTCATGTGCTTTTTTAAATCTAGTCCCCGTGTGTATGCGGTTTTGCACACAATGGCCTACTCTTCTGAAAACCGGAACAAGAATTAATGTGTGCGCAAGATGTTCTGCATGCGTTCGAACACGGGGCCTCGGTTTATAGTCTCATCCCAAGGACTTTAACATTCAGTTTGATTTTTTTGTCAAACTGGGAAGAAAGGGCGAGGAGGCTGGGGATGGAACCCAGACTGTGCTGGTGTGGGCACGTTCAGCGGAAAGCAGACCACCACATAATGAAGAGAGCAATGAACTTGGTAGTGCATGGAAAGAGACCAAAGGGAAGAAGACCTAGCAAAACCTGGGCTGCCTGTATTGCAGATATCTTAGAGAAAGGGGCATAAATAAGGAGGAAGCTCAAAACAGAGAGATGGAGAAGGCTCATCAATGTCAAACCTCCCCTGGGCGAAACATGACAAAAAAGGAAGAAGTGTACATGAACAGGCATGCATATGTGTGTGTGTGTGTGTGTGTGTTTGCAGTGTATTGTTTTTAGTTGTTGTTTTTCTCTAATTAGTACATTTTATTGTTAAGGGTTATCGTTATAATCTTGTTGTTAAATATTGATGAAGTAATTTTTGTTCCTAGATAGATGGCTTGATGAAAAAAAGCAAAATGCACGATGTGCAGTATACAGACACAGACACACCCTCACCCACACACCAGCACCACCACACCAGCACCACACACACACCAGCACCACCACCACACCAGCACCACACACACACCACCACACCACCAGCAGCTGTCTGACCTGCAGCATGGACAGGTCCAGCACGGCCATGTGGTTCAGCATGCGCAAGCCACTGACGGTGATGGCCAAGGTCTGGGCCGACAGTTCCGATGGGGCCATGTCTCGGCGCGAGGGCGCCCCCGAGTGCAGCAACATGCCGTACAGAAGGGAGACAATGCCCACCAGGTCCGTCACCTCGAACGTCATGATCAGCTGGGTGGGGTCGTCCAGCTTCTTCTTGTCGAAAATGGTGCTGGTTCTGGGACAGTTCAGAAGACAAAAATGTTAGGGGTGGTTGTTTTTTTGTCATGAGAAAAATGTGTACCTTTGAGCTTACTAACTTTAACATATTCATCCTCTGTGTCTGATCTACTACATGCCATATACCCACAAGCTCAAAAACAGGGGTTAATGCCATAAAAAAAACACCACAAAAAAACAGGGTCAACTGTTTCCAAAAATTGCTGAATGAAATCAGCTATGATTATATCAGACCTACCCCGTTTCCATGTAACCAATAATATAAAAACTACAGGCAACCAACAAAAATGAACTAAAATATTCTTTCTTCACACCAGACGCCAGTGCATTCAGAATAACAGAACTGACACCCAAGATCAGTTTTGACTAAAAAGCACCCATATCAGACTCATGTGCGTTAACTCAAACATCCTCAAAACAGTCCCTCATACTAATAAAACAGATACACCCTCTCTCTCTCTTACACACACACACACAGACACACACACTAACCGTTTAGACATGAACTTGGTCATAGCTACCAGCAGTCCCAGCGAACACTGCAGAAAGTCCTGGGAATTTTTGTCTCCATCCAGCGGACCCCTCACAGCGCTGAAGTACCACTTCAGTTTGTCTATCACTCCCACACTGATGATGTAGCTGAACAAGGACACACCACAACAACATCAACATCTGTGTATGTGTATATATGTATGTATGTACACACACACACATATATATATCCCTACTTTTACCTCAGGGCATTTCCATCTAAGGCTATGAGCTGGGATGATAACTGACAGCAAGACTGGCATGTAATTTGTGACCAACTCATGAAGAACTTGGTTGTGCTGGAGAAAGTAAGAGCATGTACAGAAATCTCCTGTATGATGTGACATCTTTTCAAATCAGGGGAACCTTTTCACACAAACGTGACAACAAAAACCAAACGGCGGCCCTGAAGAAGCAATTCGGGCCTGGGCAGGGTGGATGGGGGCTCTCTTCTGATATTTACACTGGCATAGACTGGTAAATGTTTTTATTTTTAAAAATACACATAGCTGCTTTATCCAAAATTCTCATCTTTTTCAGTTTAAATTACTTTGTTTTTCTTTGAAAACTAAAGCAGTGGGGTTTTGTTTGTTTGTTGGAATAATCCCGGGTGTCCTGAAGGCCAAACATCTGCCAGCCCCCCAAGCAGAGGGCAGTGAGCGGGCTACCTGATGATGTCGTTGCTGCGGCAGGCCATGGTGTCGCCGGTGGCGCTCATCCTCTCCAGGCTGGCCTCGCTGCTGTTGGAGGCAGGGTTGTGCTTGGCCAGACAGGACAGCACCACAGTCAGCACCGACATCAGGCTGCCCGCCACTGCGTCGTACGGCAGACTGTTGTTGCCCTGATCACCAGTGCTCAGCAACTTCACCCCCTGGTCTTGAGGAATCATCGTCTGAGGAATCATCATCAATTATCCAATCATTTAGCCTCGGACTATTTCATTGTACTGTCTGAGCCAATGGAAACACCTAGAACAACAGAGTCATGGAATCATGCAACACAAAATATTTTGTAGCCTTGTGGTTAAATCCTTTCACAAAGCAGGAGCTTTGAGGTTCAAACTGTACTGATTTTCTCCCCACTGTGTTCAACCCCGATGTGGTGCCAGCATGTTTCCACACCCTATAAACGCATGCATAAATTATAGCAAGAATTCTGAACCAAAAACTCCCCAACCTTTCTTTCAGAGATATTTATGCTAGAATGATGGGGGAGCATGCACACACACACACACACACACTCACACGCACCATAAGGAATAAGTACCTTCATCTGGGAATGCATTTTGTGACAGAAGTTGCCAAATTTTCATGACCAGAAATCCTACGAGTACAATACATACAGCAGCACGATACAATGCTGCAAATTTATCAGAGTCATTAGAAAGAGTAGTTTTGTGAAACCGACATAATACTTTGGGGGGGAGGGGGGGTCCCCTTGGCTAGAGTTCCAGTGTTCACCAATGGTGAGATTTTGCATATATAAGCCACCATTAAGGTAGCCACATTCCGACTTCGGGGCCTGACAAAATATAATAATGAAATTAAAGAGAAAACTATTGCAATCTGCCTGAAAACAGAGACATATGAAATCACCTACGAATACAGACTCTTAGAATCGGAAGAAAATCTTTATGTACCAAAGTTATAGGAACTGCACTATGAAACAATCTCTACCTATGTGGTTGAGAGACAGTACATAAGGAAGCTATGAAAAACAATATGTATACATCACAGCGCGCCTATACAGCAGCGCTCAGTCCAAATTTGAGCCCTTCAAAACTGATGAACACGTATCCTAAATACAACAAAAGTTGATTCAGCTTAAAAATCAAACATTAACATTACGTTCCTGACTTTGCCAAATTGCAATCAATTTACATCACTAGCACAGAAATTATCACTCTCAATACTAAAAGAAGAGCTATCTGGTGAGAACAGCCAATCTATCTGTTATTTTGGTTTATAACGCCAACACAAAAGTGTTATACTTGTTCAAATTCACGTCTCCACAACAACAAGAGAACACTGCACTGAACACACCTGAATGTAGCGCTGAAGAAAATGACAACGTATCAAAAAGCACTTAGAAGTTGGAAATTAAAATCCGTGTGGCCACTTTCCCCCGCTGAAACAGTGGAAAGCACGCCATGCTATCTTGATGGCGCCAAACTGGACCAGTGCATCTGGTCGGTACCAGAGCTAAAAATAGCACATCAGGGGTCAAGTTCCAGCGTCTAAGTGCAGCAGAAAATGGGGGAAAACGACTGCCGTGACATATATATATATGATATGTATACCAAGCTGTATACACCATTGGCAGGAGAGACAAAAGAGATAAAAATTAAATTAAACAACTCTCTCCCCACCCTTCTTTTCTTATACAAAATCTTTCAATTAACACACACGCAGGAGAGACAAACTGTGTCCAACTCACTGATAATCTGTGGATGAGATGGTCGACCAGCAAACCAATTTTGTTACTGAAGAGCATGTAGCGACAAGAGTCAAAGTTCCCTTTGCAGGCCACACGATACACATCGCATGCCAGGCCCAGAGATCTGCAAGTCATAAGGTATAGAACTTTGGTTAATTTCATGCCATAGAAGGCATATATATATAATTATATCTATCTATCTGTATATATATATATATATATATTATATATATATATATGCAAAAACCCATTTTTTAAAAATGGCACTTACTTCTCTAAGACGGTATTATGATTTTCAGCTGCATTCACTTAAAAATTAAAAACTAACATAAAGACAAAAAGATATGAAGACTAGCATTGGAAAATCAACAACATTTTAAACAAAATCTTATAATACTTTTCCTGGTTCACAGATGAAAAGAATATCCACAAACACTCTGCCAGAAAATACCTTTCCAATTTTTGTCTTTTTTACAAAATGGGGTGGGTGAGGGTGTTTTATTCTTTTTTTTTTTTTTTGGCGGAGGGGGGGGGAGAGGGGGGCTTCTTTATCTTACTTTTTATTATAGTTTTCTGGTTTAATAGAAGTTGTTCTTTTTTAAAGTTAAAACTGGTCTTTTCTCCTTTGCAATCTGTGTCAATGTTCAACATGGACACAGGGCTTTGAACCAACACCTCTACAACTCTGTGGTTATGGTGGTGATCTCCAAAGCATCTCTAGACCAAAAGTCCACCCACAGCTGGATGACTTCAATCACCCACAGGTCACACCCACGGGGTTTCATGATGCTGTGTTTCATCCTATCATACATTACCGTAGGTCATCCTCTTTAAAACCACCAGTATGGGCCCAGAGGGTAGAAGATGACTGTACACTCACTTTGGAGGAATGACGGAGGGCATGGCAGCAGTGGCATCTTCTATGACACTGAGCACACGAGAGACACAGGCCAGTCCTCCCAGCACACGGAAGTTGTTCTGGTCAGCCGAGTTCTGCAAGCACAAACCTCACCATGGCAAAGACGATTTTAATCCTCACCTGGGAAACTCATCTACAAGTTATTCAACAAACTCACTCCACAAACATGACACCTTCTTCTTTCTGAAGTGGAACTACTGCCAACACGTCATCTTCACATGCTGTATCTGGGAACTGCTGCCAACACGTCATCTTCACATGCTGTATCTGGGAACTGCTGCCAACACGTCAGGTCAGACTGTTATGGGCGCAGAACACACCTGGTGGGGTTGGGTTATCTCCCCACATGACACAGGTAGTACTGGCTTACATGGTCAACAGTAGCTGACCTGACAAAGAAGCACCATTCCTTGAAAAAAAAAGTTAAATGTTGGTATTCAGTGTGTTGCTCTGATCATGTACACACAAAAACAAGTATCCTTAGCCAAAATGAATACCCTACCACAGATAATCTGTCAGCTAATAGAATTTTCATCAGGTAGTGGCAAATTGTGAGAGTTCAGTTGCAATAAAACGCTGAACTTCTAATGAACATAAAGCCTTTCTTACCACACTGCTGATGCCTAAGTGTAGTGCACCTAAAAGAAAATGCAGACATTCAAAATTCTATGACAATGGTGACGACACAGCCCCTCTGGACAGTAAGGCCAATTCAAGGCTGTCCCTTCAGAGATTGAAACTCTGGACATCTTAAACCACCACATTAAAAACAACTCATTCCTCAAAAGTCATTGAAGTTCTCTGCAATGTGTTTCTAAAGATCTGTCAGTTTAATTCCCTGGTGTCCAGACTGTTTTCTGAAAGTCAGCTTATGCATTCAGGATATGAGGAGACACTGACCGCTGTCTGTACCTTTTTCTCCAGGATGCGGGACACCTCCCCTAGGGCCCTGTCCAGTGCTGACACCTTGTTCTGTGGCCAGGGGCCCGTGTCCTGGGACTGCAGGTACTTGTTGACATCCTTCACCAGCTTCTGCAGTCTGCACACACACAACATGTACAACACTGACTAACTCACTGCCACTGTGTTGGAGCTATGAATACAATACTTACTATGCCTCAAAACACTGAGTTGTAATTATAAATTCGTTTTTTTCTTTCCTTTTCAGTTTTTTTAACACTGAATCGTGTTTAAATCCAAGGGCAATTACTTGTGCAGCTAGCTGAATTAGTCTCCTTTCAATTGAGGTAAATCCCGTTAACCGTTAGTTGCTATGTGTATGTATGTTTTTTGTCCGTCGTGTTCGACGATGACCTCCAAAACATTTTGCCCACAGTACATCCCCACTCTCTCGGCCAAGTGGGCATAAGGACAGTCAGCGTTGGAAATGTTCTCCAACGGCCCAACTAGTCCCCAGGGCTGCAGCACATAAGGACTGTGCAAGTCAAGCCTCCTAGTCAGAGTCATAGTCAATCACTAAAGACTAAGTTGTAAAGTGGAATTCCATGAATGGGAAAGCCACTGGTCATACAGCCTCTCACTTTGCTGTTGCCCCCAGAGGCAGCTATGTGAATATGCTTTAACAAAACACATATCCCTCATTCTCTTTCTCTCTCTTGCATACCAAAACAGACCAGTGAACCACAGACTACACAAACCCCTCATACTCTTTCTCTCTCTCACACACACACACAAACAGAACACTCACTTAGCTTTGTGCTCGGAGTCTGCAATCTGCAGTTTGTTGGACAGGGCAGCCTCAAACTCTGCTCCTCTGCACATCACCACAATCCACACAGGCTGGAACCTTTCTTTCCTCTTTACAGTCAGTAACTTCACCAACACAAACAATCATCAAGTCTAATCTTATCACTTGGTAGTTGCACAATGGAAAAACTGAAAATCTTATCTTAAAAAAAAAACAACCACCAAAAAACCCCATACATCAAGTCAATGGATGACAGGCACAAATTTAACTTTTTATTTAAACAAATTCAGTCCTTTTTTTTTAGTCTACTTTACAATGCTTACCCATGTTTTATATACATTATATGACAGACAGCCTGGTTCTATGTAAACTCCAGTAATGGTAAACAACTGTCAGGTCAGAATAGAGCAATATGTATACCCTTTATGAGACATCTGCCACAAACAGCAACATTTTTACTCCATTTTTAAGCAAACCAACCAGCCCTACTGTATTCACCATCACATGAGACAATGCAACAGTTAACCTAGTGAACTGGCAAAGCACACATATGTACAGAACATGTGGAATACACCACAGAGGACTGGGTTATCAAAACCACTCTACTCTTGTCCAGCCAGCAGCCACAGGGAAAGGCTTCCTCCTGTACCTGGACATCATGCGCAGCCTCAGTTTCTTGCAGCGCTTCTTCAGCGATTTCTGGCGCTCCTTCTCCGTCACTATCTTGGGGTGGTTGCTGTTGTCCGGGGCATCCACAATGTGCTTCAGGTTGAACGCTTCCTGAGCACAGAAAAAACATCAGTATACTGCCACTGTCAAAAGACCACACTTTTTCCCTCTAACTTTTATTCCAAAAAGATAACTGCTGATGCCACATCACCCCTCGACAAAAAAAAACCCCAACCCAACCTAACACTAACAAAATCCAAACCTTAGTCATTTCTTAATTTAGAAACCTGTAGAAAAGGTTACAGGGAAATGGAGTATGTCAGAACATATCTACTGCAAGTTAACCCAAGATGACCCCTTGATGTGGGGTTACATGCTGCTAAAGGAGTCAATTAATACTATATAAACAAATAATCCACATCTATGACACATGACATCTACCATAAGAAAAGAGACTATTTATACATTAAATGATGAGTGAACCCATTTACAAGATTTATCTGAACCAAAAATAATACTTAACGAATGAATGGAGAGAAAACAGAATACAGCAAGCAGCAGACGAGAAACTGAGGACCAGAAAAATCTTTGTTTCCTTTCTCAACAGAGGAAAATAAGACGACAGACATGACAACCCCGCCAGATTCTGACCAACAGAAGTACAGTGGCACAGACCAAGGTCACAACAGCTAACACTGCAGCGAAAATCCGGCAAATAATACTCACAATCTCTCTCTTGGACATGGCAGAACCCGAGTTATTGTCCTGCAGTGCTTGCTGATGCTTCTTCCCCCGCAGGTGACTCAACAGGTATACTTCAGAGGGAATCTAGACCAAACATAAAACATAACATGTGAACACATGCACCCACCCATCTATCTGTTTATACTGCAAACATACACATAAAAGGAATTCACAAAAATAGCCAAGTCTCAGAGAGTTACCCATTGTTTATGGACTCTACTCTACCAAAGGTGACTAATGAACATGTACACATAATACACCGTCTTAGCAAAGCGTTTGGTGCAACAGATTTATCAGAGATAAGGCAACAAGATTTTATCAATAAATAAAAATCAAACAAGGCTGTGCACATGCCCAAGTAATTCCAACCAGACAAATGTTTCTGGATCAAGACCATTGTATAAAAGCTTTATGTCCATTAATAGATGAGGATGGAGATTATATATATATATATATATATAGAGATAGAGAGAGAGAGAGAGGAAGAGATGAGAGAAGAGAGAGAGAGAGAGAGAGAAGAATAGAATATAATTCAGCAGACTGCCAACAACAAAGCAACTGAGATGGAAAAAAGCTGCACACAAATACATGCATGCACACTTGCACACATACACACGCACACACACACACACACAGAGAAAATTCAGATATATGCAGGGGTCAGTTTCAGACAAATCTATAGCTTTTTATTACAAGAAGAAAGATTTTGTTGTTGCTATTTTATTTGATGGGATAGTTGCTTGCTTTTTCCAAATGTTCAGTGTATCTTTTGGATTATGTTGTTACCAATTCTAGAGGAGTTCTGTATCATATAGACTTTGTACCAGTTGCCAAACTCAACCACACATAAACACACACTTGAACATGATATATATGTACTCACTCATGCACACACACACTTGCTTTTTTTTCTTAACCTCTTAACTGCCCAGTGCAAGTGCACCCTATATGCCGGGGAATAAAATTCTTATGTACCACTTACTATGTTCCTATCCCTCTTACTCAGAAATTACTACATGAATAATCCTGATAGCCTACCCAATGACAGTATACATATCGTAGATTGCTTCGAGACAAGCTCAAATTAGTTAGTATATTTCACTGCGAAAATATATTTAAAATGTAAAAGATCGACAAAACATACACTTTCTTTATCACCACTGTCATTCTGAGTACCCCCATCTCATTAACGTCAAACATAAGTCCAGGCAATCTCATTCATTTTTTTAAAAATGCACTATCTCCTGAATCATACACGATCGTTTTCATCACTGTCAGGTAAATCTTAAGTTTTATTTGCCACTTTTTCAGCTGTGTAAAGCTATTGATACCTTCAACAAGAAGTGTCAGCCATTTTGAACAAGAACTTCCCAAGTAGTCATGTATAAAAACACAAAATATGAGCTAAAAAATGATCGTTTTTGCCACGGTTTTTGCAGCTGGATGTTGCCAAGCAGCAGGAGAGTGAACTCCACTCATTTTGGAGTTCATTCCCTTTAACCCTAGTAGCGCTGAATATGCAGCAACAAGCCTCACTTCTATTGGCTTAATTAACATTGGCTAGCATTGTTTTGGAGGAGGGTGGGCTCAAACAACCCTTGATATTGATATATAAAACTGAATTAAATGTGTTAAGCTATATATCACTGGAAAGAACAGATAATATGCTTTTAAATGAGTGTAATTTTATAATAATGTGTAGTGATTATGATTATGTAAAAAAAAAAAAAAAAAAAAAATCGTGTGCGCACTACTGATCACTGTTCCATCGTCAGGGCCCCCGATCGATTTTAACACGATAAGCAAAGTTCTTGCGGTGCATAAATGTCATGATTAGGTAAACACTACTTGACATTAGTTTTCAAAAAATAAGGAGTTTGTATCGCTTTAACGGTCACCAAATACTCGGAAAAGTTCAGCGAAAGGATCGACGCCATCGTGACCGTCATGGCGGAATGTGCGAAGTGGTGGCTTTCTATGACGAAAATACAAAGATCGCTTGATTTCATGTGATGCAAAGTATTCAGCAGCATAGCGATTTGACTCAACAACAGTTATTTCGAAGCCTCGTTGCGTCAAAATAAAGTAAAACAATCTGTGACGTCGAAATCGCCCAGTAGCGAAGAAGTCCATCCAGCAAAAACTAGCACCGCTCGATTCAGTCCGATCGCGATCGATTTTTACCAAGTTTTTCAAAAATATTCCACAATCCTTACCTCATTATCTCTCTCATTGTTTATTTCAACCAAATCCAGCCTCTAAAACTCCTCCTCGCTGTGAATATTGTAAAAAAGCTCGAAAAACGCTTGAAGAAATTCTAGTGCAAACACTGGCCGCCATTTTTGTTGAAGACGATCTCGGCTGGTCCAAAAAAAATTAAAAATACACTCTTAACCAATCAGATTCTTCGTTGCTTGTGTGTGTCAAATGACCTTCACCCCTTTCTGCGGGCCTACAACGGCCTTAACATTCATTGGCTGACCTTTGAAAGCGAAAGTAAGCTTTCAACTATGACCACCCACGTCATCCCGGAATATTCCGGGATCCGCCACACAGCCTAGACCCGCCTTTACCGGAATATTCCGGGAACCGCGCTACTAGGGTTAACTGTAGTCAAGGAAGCTGGCTTGTTTACTTCGGTTTGACAGCCCGGAAATTTTCCGGGTTGTAGGCGTATAGGGTGCACATTTAGCCCCAGAAAATTTCCGGGGTGGGGCAGTCTAGTGGTTAATGTGCTTAATGTTAAAATGAAGACCACACACAAACTCACGACTAGCATGCTGACTACTGACCAGGACATTACAGATGACGCAGAGTTTGTTCTTGTCGTAGGGCGTGGGTTCCGGGGCGTCGTTGTGGTCCTCTGTGGAGTGGCGCAGGATGCTCATTTCAAACGCCTTCTCTCGGATCTGCTGCAGGTACTCTTCATGCCTCTGCGTCGTTTCATCTTGCTGCACGCCACACAATCCAATACCCTTACATAGGCATTAATAGGGAGAAAGAACAACACTACTAATATACAGACACTGAAAAAAAACACACACACAAAAATCAAACCAACAAACAAAACTTTTTTTTTTATAAAAAAATAAAATGACTCGACTTTTTAATTTAAAAATATATCCAGAGACTGCTGGGAGAAAGAACTGTCCTGTGGGTTAAGAGCCCGGCTGACTGTCGGGGCTAAATGCCCCGACACTACCCAAGATACTGCTGTTTTATCCACTCTCCTCACATGTGACCATCACAAAAACACACAAAAGACAGACAATAAGCAATCATACTACACATATATCCAAAGCAAACCACTTGAAGGAACACTGTGTAAATTCTTCAGAAACACTACTTTCAATAAACATGCCCATTGCTTTACAACTAGGTTTATGTTCCATAAATGATACTCCCCTGTGGGGATATCAGGGATAAGCCAAAGTTGGATGTGCTGGGCTGGACTGGTCAGGCGCTTAATTGGCAGCGCAATGCATTTTCACTTGTTTGACAAACTATAGTAGTTGTCTGAGCACTTGATGAAGAATTTCTAAATTGGAACACTAAAAACTATGCACACACAATGTGCTCACTAAACATGTACATCTGAACAAGCACACACGCCAACAACAAATGCAAAAAGAATGTAGTGAGGGTGGGGGACAAGAAGTGAGGAGGAGAATGAATAATAAGCAAGAAGCATACAACATGAGAGAGAAGAAAAAAACCAACAAAGGGTGAAAATAAAAAATAAAACATCCCTGAAGTAGGAATGCAGTTACCTTAACTCAATGAGGGTGTAAGATTCGGCACTCCTCTTCTTCACTGTGAGAATTACGCCCTAAACGATGTTCAACTCATGGGAAAGTACTCTGGCCTGTAGGGCAATCATTTTTCTAAACACAGTTGCTTTCCTTGACCGTAAGTTTGCCTAGTTTGCTTGTGTTGGCTACCTTTCTTTGACATGTTGACAAGCGTATTCTTTGGGATTTCGGGCTCTCCAGTGTTCTGATTTTTAAAAAAACCCAAAAGTTGTACAGAGCAAAGAGTGACATCAGAAGGATTCAGCCAACTTCAGGGAACATTACTTTGGTGAAAAATCATCACACTGCTTCAAGGGGACTAGTTGATGAACAGTTCAAGCCAAAAAGATCTATCTATCTATCTGTCCCGTAGTCTGACGACTGTGGGGGCACCCTCAAAGACTCAACAACCAGTTCCCTCCATTCCTCTCTCTCTTCTGCCTTTCTCAGGGTTTTGTTGAGTTCTAGGCCTGTCCATTCGCTGATGTTATCCTCCCAGCTCTTCCTTGGTCTGCCTCTTCTTCTTCCTCCTTGGACAGTGCCTTGTAAAACTGTCTTTGCAAGTCCTTTGGATCTTGTGACATGCCCATACCATTTAAGTTTACGCTTTTTAACGATCGTTAGAAGGTTCTCATAGGGTCCAATGGTTTGCTGGATTCTGTTATGCACGCTTTCGTTGCTTATGTGGTCTTTGTAGGAGATGCCAAGGATCTCCGAAAGCATCTCATCTCCACCGCCTGTACTCTTCTCTCCAAATCTGCAGTCAGGGTCCATGATTCACAGGCATACAGAAATATGGATATGACAAGGGAGCGCATTAGTCTGATCTTGGAGATAAGTGAGATATTTTTATCTCTCCAGATGGTGTTTAGTTTTGACAGTGCTGTTATTGTCTGTGCAGTCCTGCATACTACTTCTGGCTTGGATCCCTGGTCTGATACAATGGCTCCCAGGTACTTGAAGCTTTGAACTGTTTCCAGCTTCTGGTCATTAACCCTGATATAGTGCTAATGCCGTTGGTGTTATTAGTCATCAGTTTGGTCTTCTCTGCACTGATTTCCATGCCGTATGTTTTGGAGGCCTTATTCAGGTGTTCTGTTAGGTTGGCAAGCTCTTTTTCTGATCCTGCTATTCCATCAATGTCATCTGCGAAGCGGAGGTTTGTGATTGTTCTGCCACCAATGCTGACTGATCCTTCATGATGTTCCAGTGCATCAGCCATGATTCTCTCAAGGAAGATGTTGAAAAGAGTGGGTGAGAGTAGACAGCCCTGCCTTACTCCAACTGTTGTTCGAAACCTAATTTTCAAAACTTTTTATTTTTCGGCATTCAGTGACATATTTTGAAAATGTGTAAAAAATGATTACAGTCATCTATTGAAAAACTATATAACAATCTCAAAAGTAAACATAATAAACTTCTCAATGATGTATAATTAGTCTTTATTATGTTGGGTAAATCTGCTGAATTTTTTTAATATAGCCAAAATCACACGTCGCCGCAAAATGGCGGGATCCATTTCACTGCGACTCCATTGAGTTAATGGTGGGCAAAAGCAGTCACACACACACACAATCTCACATTTGGTGAACCTCAGAGCTCTAGCCGGGGAACCAGAATTAATAACAAAAACAAATGAGAAATAACTATCACTGGAATTTCCAGAGAATGCCACAATAACACACACATCTAACAACCAAAATTACACACAAAAAGAAATTAAAAAACACACTATTTTTAAAAGTACCAAACCTTTCGCTGTATCTTTTCTCCCCTAGTTCTTCACTTCTGTGCCCGTGCTGACGCTGACAGAGCCGCCATACGCCCTCTCTGTCCTGATCAAACCACACCACAGTACATTCAGAGACTCATTTTTTTGTTGCAAATAGTAGCGCAATATATTCCTGTATTATATTTTATTAGATGTTACCACATTACAAAGGAAAAACAACAGAAAAGATAATGTATGTGAGTACATGCATAACTTGCAATGCCCTCTGGTCTGGAAAATAAAAATCAACATGCCAAAACAGTAAAGTACATTTATGCATCGAGTGATCTTTTTTTTTTCTTTAGGATGAATGAAACACGCGTATGATCAATTTTTACATGTAATTATATGACCATTAATTAGGAAAGTAATCATCGCTTAAATTACAAAAGGAAAAAAATCAAGATAAGTAAAAGAAAAAATGGTATTTTAATACTCCATGCTTAACTGATTGTATGCAAGATACAGCGCTCTATAATTCCATTTGTATTATAACTGATCTTTTATTTTTGATAATATGAAAACGAAAGATGAATATTTAAGATCACCATTGAGTTAGCCATCATTGTTAGTGCTCTTCTTTAGTATTGACAATGCTGTTTGTTTTACATTCAATAAACTACCAAACTAATACCGGACAAAGTAATCACTGAACCATTGCAAACTCAAAATCAGTGACAATAAATCGTCTTAAAGATAAATCAATGGATCATCTTGATTTCATCACTGACCATTTCATCACTAACACATGTGTCTCTCTTACCGCTATTATCATGTCAGACATGCAATCTACTAACAGCCCTTAACATCTCAGCCTTGATGCACATCTCACAGCATGATGTTCTGGGCTTAAAAATCAGAAAATGATCATAACTGTCAGATTTGAAAATAGCCCATCTTGGAGAAAGGCTTTTGTCCTCTAATTTGCCAAAACATCCCTTCCTTCTCTGCCGTAAGTACCCAACTTTGCAAATGGAGTTGAGGGAAATCTTACAACTTCAATTTTCAGAAGATTCACAGAAACTTCCAGGTCTGGATATGCTGCAGACTGCTGATTCCTGCCTAGTATTTCTGCCCTAAGCAAGCACAGACATTTTCCGGCATGCTGCCCTGCCTAAAATTTGATACTTCACATTCTCCCCTCCCTCGTTCCTCACTTTTCTTTAGCCAGAATAGCTTCCTGTCTTTCCTTCTCTTTCTCCATCTGCTGCTGCTGGATGCGCGCGTCCCTCTGTTTGCGTCTTTCCTGCATGTCCTGCAGTTTGGCCATGCGCTCTGCCTCCAGCGCTCTGCGCCGCTCCTCCACCGCCGCTTCTTTCGCCTGCTTCTCTTCGTGCTTCCTCTGCCGCTCTTCCTGCAAGTTAGTTATTCATGTATGCTGCATAGCTGACTTGCCATTTATATATATATACTGCATAGCTTACCTGAACATGACATTCTATTCTCTATTCTCAGTATGCTTTTGGCATGCAATCAAAATTGGAAAACATAAAATAGAAATATGTATATGAATTTTTTTTTTAATTTAATTTTTTAAGATTTCGATATCCTTGGCTACCAAACAGCAAAACTCTCACCAACGATTAATCTCCACAGCTCTTGACAAGGATCAAAGACAAAAATAGCTACTTAATATCATGGACAGTGCATAACATTCTAATGCTGGAAAAAAACCCTACCTTTCTTTACTAAAGTGTAGGTTCATATAGGGATTTTTGGGTCTGCCTACCACATACACACAGAGTTACACCCAAGTTTGCTTATCTTTTTTTCATCTGAACAAAATTACATTCATCACAACAGTTTGCCTACAATTGTTATGAAAAGATTTCCACTGCTTTCTGATGTGAAATCAGCAAGTGGCTGAAGGCTGCTTACAATCAGGTCTTGAAGTCTGGCTTCTGATTCCTGATGTTTGGACATGATGTCGTGACGCTTGTTCTGGGCTTCAAGGGTGTTGATGAAGGCAATTTCATTGGCCTGCACACACACAAACACACATACTGTGGTTTAACATTAGGCTACAATTTTGGTCTGTACAGACACACACACACCACACTATAGTTAACTCTTCTACTACTGTCGGCGGGTTGACCCGCCCGCTTACTACTTGATCCGCGAAGCCGCAGGCAGGTGTGCCCGCCGGATACCCAGACATGGGTGTCTCCCTTTCTTCTTCTTCTTCTTTCATCTGCCGCTGGTGCCTTTCGGCGTCGCGGGGAGACACACAGACGTCTGTCTGCAGCAAGGCGGGAGGCTTGATGTAGTGATAGGTCATGGGCTCGCAGGGTGTCAGCCAAGGAGTCGGGTGTCTCCCTTTGTGCTATTTATATACCATGGTCTCACACCCCTTATCACTTTAGACATGTGCAGTGAGATCCCAGATAGTGTAGCTGCCGCCATTTGCAATTTTCGCTTCAGTTGATCGATTTTTGTGCCGATTTTTTAAAATTTTACGGCAATGTCATCGAGTGACAATTTTTGGAGAGAGCGGCATCAATATGGCGACTGCTTCAATGAACTTTTTTGAGGATTTACTTTGAAAATAATGGCAGAATCTGAACTTATGTGGACTGAAATGGACAGAGGATTCAAGAGTTGCAGAGTGGAATCGATGTGCTGTGTTTATTGGTGATTCAAGTGATGAAGATGACTATGACAGTGGTGTAAACAACGATCCTGCCGAGGGGGGCATATGACTGTGACTGGCTTAAAATGAAAGAATTTCATGAAAATTGTGGCTCCAGAAACTTGCAAAATGATGCTAGTGACTGGTGGGTAGTATGATGGGTTTTTTCCTTCTGTTTTTCACTGACGAAGTGCAAAATAAAATTGGAACAAACCGTGACCTGATTTCAATGGCTGTTTGCTCGTCAGCCTGTATGCTATTCTATGTTATTCTAATATTATCTGAACATTTTAATTTATTTTGCATGTTTGATTTTATTTACTTCATCTTTACGATTCTTTACCTCTTGAAATAGTCGTATTTTAAAAATTATTGCATAACCACCATAGCCAACAGCAACCGCGACATCATCGCCATCAGCATTCCACAACAAGTCACACAAGAGTCAAATGAAGAAATATGGGTTTTTTATTCAAAACTACACAAGCACAGAAAGAACACGGCAGAAAATACTTGGTTTGCAGTGGTAAGTAAGAGAACGCACCGCGGTAGTAGAAGAGTTAACAATCTCAACGATCTCCTTGGCTTACACACATACACACCAAACCATAATTTTACTGGTTTAATTCAACAATCTCCTTGGCTTATACATATACCAAATTATAATTTATTAGGCTACAATCTTCTTGGCTTGCTTACACACATACCAAATCATAGTTTAACAGCGAGGTTTTTGAATGCTGGAGGGCCTCTATATCAAAACTTAGCAAATCTGCTTCCAAACAAAAGAAAGGGAATAAAAAGAAAAAAAGGAAACTTTGGCATGGTGAAGAAACCGGCATGCACACATAGAAGCAGTTGTTTTAAAATAAGATAATGGCAGTTCAAAGCAGTCACAGGCTCACACAACACATACTTCCACACAGACACACACAACACAACACACACACTTACACATTTTCCAATATTCCAATATTGTGTCATTTCACACTACAGAGCATAACCTACTGATGATATGTTACAGTACTGGCCATGTCAAGTTGTCTCCCTCTATACCTCTATGTAATCTAGTATATTCTTCTCTTTTAAAAGCCTCTTTCTGACTGTCTTTCTACCTGTCTCTCTGTCACAACCTCTGCCTCTCTCCTCTCTCAGGAATGATATTGGTGTCATGCTGCAGTATACTTTACAAGGTTTACACAGTGAAATCGTTTTTTGCTCAATTATCAAGCTGATTATTGAACATTGTATATTGATAGAGACTTTTGAGCAATAACAGTTTTTTAACTGCTACGAAAAAGGAATAGGATACTTATTCCAAGCCGAAAGTCTATTTTCAAACCTTAATTTTTTTCCATTTGATCTCTTTTTCTTTTTTTTTTTTTTTTTCTTTCCTGTACTGAATATTTTTGTTAAGCTTTATAGGATTTTGCATTGCATTGTAACATAATAATTCTCAATTAGTGTGTGTATGTGTATACATTTATTTTGTTAATTAGTTATTTTTGTTACAGAGCAATTATTGTAAGGTCATACCTGTATATCTTAGTCTTTATATTTCAATTACGTGTTTGTTTGTTTTGTTTTTTAATTCTGTATATGTTTATTTTGTTTGATTTTTCATTGTGCCTTTACTCTCTTAAACCTGAAATTCTAACACAGCCTATTAACCGCACTCCTCCCTCTACGTCATGTCTCTTACCTCAGACAAGTGGCCAATAAAACATGGTCTACGAGTAGGCTACCTCAACATAAACAATGCAACCAATAAAAAAGATGACATTGCTAGCATACTATTTAATGATGGGAATGAGTTTCATTTATTTGGCTTTGCTGAATCCCGCCTTTCTTCAAATATAACTGATGCAGACATGCACATTCCAGGATACCAAATATTTCGCCAAGATCCCTACAAACCAAAACTACAGGCCTATTAACATATTTCGCATCTTCATTATGCTGTCAAAGGCTATACAATTTTGATGTGTATGATATCGAATCGATTTGGGTAGAAATCAAATTAAAGCACAGTAGTCCACTTTTGATAGGATTCATATACAGAAATCCGTCAGAAACCACTAATTGGTTTGATAAGATTCAATTCTCTAATGGATGAAGTTGCACTTTTAAACTGTGAAACTATTATTCTTGGAGATTTTAACATCACTCACTCACTCACTCATCCCTTGGTCGGGACGACCGTTGGGGTACCCGCACGGACGCTGCAAGTGGACCGCCAAATGGTTCTGTCCTGGGCTGTTTTCAGGAGGTTTGGTACAGTGAGGCCGGTCCACTCCTTGATGTTGGATATCCAGCTTTTGCGTGGTCGTCCCTGCCTCCTTGCTCCTTCCACCATTCCCTGCAGGACTGTCTTTGACAGGCTGTTATGCCTTGTTGTGTGGCCAAACCACTTCAGTTTCCTCCGTTTGACTGTATCTAGCAATGGTTCTTGTTTGCCAGCCAGTGCCTCGATCTGCTGCCAGACGTAGTCATTGGTTTTGCGGTCACTGTAGGTGATGTTCAGGATCCGCCTGAGGCACTTCATCTCAAAGGCTTGAATGCGACGTTCTAAATCGGCAGTAAGTGTCCATGCTTCACAGCTGTACAAGGCAATGGATGTGACGAGTGCCTTGTAGAGTCTGACCTTAGTGTGGGTTCTGATGTTGTGGTTTCTCCACACTTTCGCCAGCTTAGTCATGGAGGAGAGTGCCACAGCAAGTCTGATCTTCACCTCTTGTGTGCTCGTGCCTTCTTTGGTGATGACTGCTCCAAGGTACTTGAAAGTTTCCACCTCCTCTAGTGTCTCGCCACTCATCTTGATGCTGGTGGGAGTGGTCAGTGTGGTACTGTTCACTAGGATCTTGCTCTTTTCCGTGCTGATCTCCATACCGTGGGCATTGGCTGATGTTTCCAGTCTGGTGGCGAGATCCTGGAGTTCTTCTTCACTGCGGCCCATGAGATCAATATCGTCTGCGAATCGAAGATTGCAGACTGGCCTTCCTCCTATTGTGATTGTGGTCTTGAAGTCAAGGAGGGCCTCCTGCATGATGTTCTCCAGGAACACGTTGAAAAGAACGGGGGATAGCGGGCAGCCTTGTCGAACTCCAACTGAAGTCCGGAAGAACTCCCCGATTTCTCCACCCATGAGGACTGCACTGTGGGAGCTGTCATACAGCGCCTGGATGACTTGAATCAGGTCCTCGTCGAAGCTATAGTCTCTCATGACTTGCCACAGAGCTTCTTGCCACACTCGGTCGAAGGCCTTCTTGAAGTCAATGAAGTTGTTGTAGAGCTGTAGCTGATGTTGGAGATGCTTCTCTATGAGCATTCTGATGTTGAAGATCTGCTCGACAGTGCTTCGACCTGGTCTGAATCCTGCCTGTTCTTCTGATAGGAAACCAAACCTAAACCAAAATTGAATCACAACTATATGATGCTTGGTCTGGAACAACTAATAGATAAACCCACACGTATAACAGATAACTCAGTAACTTTAATTGATCATATATACACGTAACGCAAAACAGCACATAGCTGAAGTATGTGCTCCGTCATGTGGATGCAGCGATCATAATCCTGTCTGCTGTACTTGGTTTAAGCGTCGCATAAAAATTCCTAAAGTTGGGCATAAAACTATATATTACCGACGATTCAAACACTTCTGTGAGGATAATTTTCTTTCGGACCTGATGAACTCACCATTACACGATGTATACCAAATCAGAGACCCCAATGAAGCTGCTGAATTTTGGGTTAACATATTTATCTCAGTGTATGACAAACATGCTCCCTTTATAAAAAAAAAGAGTTAAAGAAAAAACCAAACCTCCATGGATAACAAAAGACATAGAATCTGAGATAAACTTAAGAAACCACCTGAAAACCCATAGTACACATGAACAATTCAGGACACAAAGGAATAAAGTGAATTCCATTAAACGCAGATCAAAGCGTGATTACTTTCAACAGTTGTTAATTACCACTAGTGACTCTCGCCAGATTTGGAAAGCCATCAATACATTATGTAATAAACATGTTTCAAAAAGTCAACAGTTCATTAAAGACATATCAACTGATGAATTAAACAGCCATTTTTCAAATGTAGCAAATAAAGTTATAACATGTGACAAGTCAAGCGAAAATGATCTTCATTACCTACAACAATATATTAACTCAAAACATATTAACTTTCCATTTAATCTCCAGCCAATGACAACCTTTGATGTATTAGAAAGCATAAAAATGCAAACGAATTCTAGAACACGTGATCTAGACAAGTTAGATGCTCGGATTATAAAACTCGCTAGTCCGGTTATTGTTGAAACACTGACATATCTATACAACTTGTGTATTGAGAAAAGATGTTTTCCTCTCAAGTTTAAAAAGGCAAAAGTTATACCTGTCCATAAATCAGGTGACTGCTCTTCTCCTTCAAATTACAGGCCAATTTCAATTCTCTCTGTACTATCTAAACCCATTGAAAAACACATACAAACATCCCTAAATTCTTACTTTATAAAAAACAATCTATTGTACGAGGATCAATCAGGGTTTCATAAAAACTATTCCTGTCACACTGCTCTAACGCAGCTCACTGACAGTCTCCTACACAATATAAATGACAATAAGTTTACTGGCCTCCTTTTTGTTGACTTTGAAAAAGCATTTGATGTGATCAACCACTCTTTGTTATTGCGTAAATTAGAATTGTACAAACTGCCACCTGAAGTTATCCAACTACTAGAAAATTTTCTGTCCAATAGGCAGCAGCTTGTATCTGTAAATAACCAAGCATCAGAACTACTACCCATTAGACATGGGGTACCACAAGGCTCAGTATTGGGACCACTCTTGTTTTCAGTCTATGTAAATGATTTACCCTGTTTTATTAAATGTAACTGTGAAATGTTTGCTGACGATACCACTCTCTTTTGCAGTGATTCAGACTCCAGCAGATTAACTAGCAAACTTCAATACAGTATTGACAGATTGATTATTTAGACTCAATTAAACCACATGTCCTTAAATGCACAAAAAACAAAATGTATGTACATATCAGCAAGACAGAAAAGGCAAAAAATGAATGATAGGTTTCAAACTCTGTTGTTGGATAATGGAATAGTTGAAGAAGTTGACTCACATAAAATATTAGGTGTTACCATTGACAAAAATATGACTTGGACTGATCACATAATGTCACTGGGTAAACGCCTAGCTCACAGGCTACTTCAATTATCCAAAATAAAACACTTTCTAAATAATCATTCTCGAAAACTCTTTTTTTGCGGTCACATTCTACCAATCATTGACTATGCGTCAACTATTTGGGATACCTGCAGTGGAACGAACTTGAAATTCATTCATCGCTTATATAAAAGAGCAGTAAAACTTGTATGGTTAAAAACAAGCACCCTGACAATTGAGGATTATAAGCAAATAAATGTCCTGACATTTTGAAACCGACTTTCATTCAATAAAGCTGTGTTTATGCAAAAAGTTGTTAATCAAAATGCACCTCCCAAGATTACCAAAGCTTTCAAAGTTAACCAACATAGACACAACCATTTGCTAACATTTCCAAGACCCACAAATAACCTATATAAATCGAGCCTCTTGTATTCAGGCAGTGATCTATGGAATAAACTCCCCCAAAATTTGAAATGTATTAAAAGCAAAAATCAGTTTAAAACACATCTAAAAAGATATTTCATGAATAAAAGTACAGAACACGACTTGTAACTTAAGAGAGTGATTTAAGTGTCACTGACGTTATTCTTGTCATTAAAATCAGATATGACCCAAGTTTTCATATTCATATAGAGTACATGTGTAAACATTGATCTATATATGGGTTGATATGATATCAACCCCAGCACGCTTTGAATCTGATGTGTGTGTGTGTGTGTGTGTATGTGTGTGTGTGTGTGTACAAGTGTGCGAGTGCGTGTGTGTTGTGTAATTGGTTCGGTTTTGGTTTTTTACTTTCTTGCTGTTTTGGCCTTTTTATGTTCTTTTGTATTACACATAAATATGCTGATCTATTTAGTTTTGTCACTGTTAGTTTTCTGGTTCATTGTACTAGATGAGCTAAATTGTTATTGCTGACGTTAGTACTGCTGGGTGGATTTACATTGCCTGAATTTATTCTTTGATCGAAGGATTAACGTTGCTCTGCCTCAAACCAAAAAGCACATGTACATGTGTGTATATGACCCGGGGAAAGGGAGGAAATGGATGTCTTTGTTATACTTCTTTGCTCTGAATCCAATAGCTTTTGGTTATTCTTGTTTTTCTTATATATGAGTATATTATGTAGTAAAGGGGATATGGGTGAGGATGTGTATGTGTATGTGTATGTAAGTGTTTAAATGATACATCAGTTTTCTCTGTTTATATCCATTAATTTTGGTTGTTGTTGTTGTTATTGTTGGTAGTGGTGGGGGTGGGGTTCTGGTTTATTTTGCCTTTTGTTTGTTTTGGGTTTAGGGTGGTTTTCTTGGGAGGGGGAGGGGATATTTTGGACTCTTTTTCTCATCTTTTGTTAGTTCTATATTGTTCTTCATTTGTCTTGGCTGTTATTCTTGTCCTATGTTTAGTTATTGTCGCTGTTGTTGTTGTGTATGTATATTTTGTGTTTGTTTGATTGTTTATTTCCTTGTTGTGGTTGTCCTTGTTGATTCATCCTTTTGTTGTTTTATTCAGTTGTTTATATGGTTGAAGGTTTGTGTGTACATGTGTGTGAGGGGAGGGGGGGAGGGAAGCAGTTGGTGTGTTTTTTTTTATTTTTTATTTTTATTCTGTTTTGTCTTCTTTGTTTGTTTTGGTTTGTTTTTTTATTGTTGCTTGTTTGTGTTATGACGGGTATTTTTTTCAAGATTTTTGAATTATTTGAATTGTATGGTCTCATATTTTTCTGGGTTTTTTGTTTTATTTTAATTCCACATATGCATATGTTATTGGTTTTTTTGTTTGATTTGTATAGTTTACCATAGATTAGGTTTTTTTTATTCTATGTCTGCATATACATTATCTTTTTTTTTTCTCGCTTTTTTTCTTTCTTTAGATAGATGGCTTGATGAAAAAAAGCAAATGCACTGCTTATTCAATGTACCATCTGAAAATAAAAGTTTGACTTTGACTTTGACACACAACACAACACACACACTCTTACACACAGCCTGACCTTGGCTCGTTCTTCATGAGCTTTCTGAGCGGTTTCTTTCAGGTGCAGGAGACGTTTTTCTTCTGCCCGCTGCAGTTTCTGCTCCACGGTCAGCCTGGTCTGGTTCATCAGGTCTTCTTTGATGGCCCGCACCTCCTCCACCTGTCCACACCACTCCCTCCCTTTACTGTCTGTCTGTCTGTCGGTGCTTCTCTCACTGATCCGACAACACCTAACCCAAACCATAACACCCACCACACACTACAAACATAGATCCCATATACTGCATATCTATAATCGTGCCCACATATTAAAAATCCATCACAAAGACTATAAACCTCCATCAATTCCATATGAATGAACACTAGGTATCTTGCCCACTCATCAAAAGTCCAACTATACACACACACACACAGCTAACAGTATGCATGCTTTATCAATGTTTACATCAAGACCAATAAACTTGGGTAACAGAATATTCCCATTAGGAGAGAAATGTCATAAGCCTAGATCATCTCTTTTGTATTTATATAGTTTTTTTCAGCAACCCTGAAAACACCGTTTAGGTTCAACATTAGCTGACTTATGCAATTATTCCAAGCCATAGACAAAACATTTTTTATATGCTATTACTGAAGATTCAAGTAATTACATATTGAATTGATTTAATTCTGGCACAAAATTTATTATGACTGATCTCTGATCCCAAAATTACATTCAAATGTTTTAATTACATCCAATAACTAAAAACAACTTTAAACAAAAAAATCAGCTGTTGAAATAAACCATGTGCAGACAGAACAAAAGCAACGTGGAGGACTGTAGAAAGTGAGATGAAGGCCATGCAGCACTCTTGGGGATCAGTGACTAGGTTGGCCCAGAATAGGCAGGAGTGGAAGCGCTTTGTTGCTGCCCTACACACCGCTGGGTGTAATGGCTAATGATGATGATGAGACAGAACAAATGCTGCTACATTCCCATCTTAAGGGGGACCGCGGCATACGTTTTGACAAATTTTTTTTTTTAAATGACTTTTGGGATTATGGTTGCATTTGGTCAAGTAATGTCTCAACTTTACATTTCTGTTACTCATTTTGTTTATTTTGACCGATATCATACCTAATAAAATCATTTTCTGACGTGGGTGTGTGTGAAATTTGAGCGAATGTGGCCAAAAACCGCGAAAATTGCGTCGGTTTTGAGATCGTAGCGCTCGCGACCTATTTCTCTACCCCCCCCTTCCATGGTATCAATGTGAAGGTCATTCACTGACCTACTTTCTGACAACACTTGTCAATGGATAACTTCACTCACGGAAACACACGAAGAGCGAAATCCGAAGGAACCCGAGAGGCATTTACTGATGGCATACGGTTGAGTCGAAGTCTCTGATTGGCTCCTGTCCGTAAAAAAATAGCTGATTGGTTCTAAGAGTCACGTGACTTTTATCCAAGATGGCGGTTGTTTTCTTCCTGAGTTCGATCAACACTCGAGTCGGACCGGTTTTTTAGCCAAAGTTTTTTACTGAAACTCTCAAAAATGCCAAATTTTGCCGAAAACAAGTGTTGGACTGTCAATGCCTTCAGCAGACAGAATAGAAAAATGGAGGAAACGGAAATAGACTGACGATCGCCAACTGAAATGGTGACCGACTTTTGCCGTGATGTGCACATCAACTTGCGATGTCGTCAATAGCTACTCGCTTACTTCTCTGATGTGATAATTGGAAACTTTTCTCCATAAAACGTGTATCAATGGCTGGCACCGACACTAGTTATGATAAAGATCTGTTGCGCAAGAAAAATTAACCGATCCGCGAGCCACAACTTTTCAAACGATCGCAGAATATAGTCATTGATGTGTCAACCTTAGAAAGTTTGGTGACAACGTAACTGTGCACAAAGTGTTATAAACTGGGAGCCGAAGGTAGACAAACTTGAATAGCTACATTTTCCATCGATTTATATATGTTTTGGGAATGTAGCTGACGATTCTTTTCTATCAAGTTATGTGTTGTTGGAACTTACAAAGCATACAGTAGTTTATTTTTACTAGGCCCAGCTAGGGATATTCAGTATTCACTCCCTCCCCCCCCCGGATTCTTTCACTGTTTTATTTTTTATTCAGTTGTCTGTATTTTCAGAGGCACTTTATAATTTACTGATAATTCTCAAAGAAATTTTTACTGTGTTTAACACAGTGTGTGTTAGAAAAGAAAAACGTTTTGTTTTGCTGTCACCATCAACAGAATGTGTGTGGCATTCTGTGTGTTTACATCTTTGTGTGTGTTGTGGTGTGCATGCATTCAAATTGGCTATATGTATGTTTTTTTCAATGATATGCAATAAATTTGTTTCTTATTTGAATATCTAGTAAGTAGTATAATTAAATTTTATAAACATGCAGATATATGGCATGTCCACTCACTCGCACATACACAAACACTGCATAAAAGAAACATTTCTGATGTTTTCACATCATTAGTCCATCAGCATACATTATTTTAATTGGCTGCAGAAAGAGGCCAAGGATTGAATTACTTTGTATTGCCTTCTGGAGTCCTGTTCCACCACCATCTCTTTCACACACATATTTCTTCCTGCCTCTTTTCTTTTTAGCTCACTTTTCCAACACTCTCTGTACTTTCCATTTTCACACAGTTCATTGTTTTGCGTTCTGCTTTGTATTCTCACACATTTTTATTATTTTTATCTATCTCACTTTATAATATATATTGATATTTATATAAAGATCTACATTCAAAGCTGAGATGAACATATATACAAGGAAAGAGTCAGCATGCAGTTGGAGGTGAGGTACTTTTCCTGCAAACAAAGTGCATGCTGGTCTGGATTTTGTGGCAGGGAGCAATGCAGAAGTGTTTGTAGAGAAATCAGACATTCTCAGAGTGAAAACAGCCACTAGAAAATCCTCTGATAGGGCCAGAGAAAAGAGGGGGGGGAAATAGAAACTGTAAGGCATGCGGAACGTGAACATAGCCAGGCAGACAAGGGGGGGTGTATGCCCCAGGAGCCTCCTGGAAAATTTATTCTTTAAGAAAAACTGTCAGTAATCACTCAGTAGTGTTGGCCTAATGTTATTTTACCATGCAAAATTTATTTGGAATGTTTAATCATGAGTTTTATTGATTAAATTGTTAACTAAATCTTTACAGGCGTTTTTCTCAAAACTGGTTTTTTCGGCTGGGTCAGTCGTTTGGCCCATCTGTAACTTCTGACCTAATGGAAATAATCTAATCAAATTTGGCATGCTGGTTTAGAAACATCTGCTGAGTGCAATGAGAGTGTTTGAGCTCTGTAGCTGTTATAGTTTTTAAATACCAAATGATATAAACAAAAAAATGGGAAAGAAAATTTTTGGGCATACTTGGAGAAGACAGAAAACACCATTTTATTAACTAAAACATAACTTTTTTGTGATCATTGCACACAGTGATATCAAATCAAACTGGAAAAATTATAAACACCATTATGTATGCATATTTTGAAAGTAGCAGATGGGCTAAACAGCGACCCTTTTTTTTTTGGAAAAATTATCACATTATCATATCTGTTTGACTTACATACTTCAAACTTGGCACAGATAGCCATATTAATGCACTTAGTATGTGTACCAAATTTCATTGAGATATCTTTACTAGTTCCTGAGAAACGAAAATTTGCAAAAAGTGACGCAGTGGTCCACCTTAATAGAGTTTGGAAAGAAGGGAAGCATCTCTTTTCTGGCTTCCATTCCCTCAGGGCAAAACTCCCAAATCACAGAAGAAGAAGAAGACGACTCACCTTTTTGGACAGCTCCCTCAAGCGTTCAGCTTTCTCCTGCAGCAGTTTTTCCCTCAGCTCCTGAGCCTTGGCCTGTTTTTCTTCGTGCCTGCGACGTGACTCTGTGGGCGACCTCTTCCGCGATGGCGACGACAGCTTCTCGTGCATGTGTACTCCGTGACCTGGAGTTCGAGCCTCCGCTTCTTCCACAATCTCCCCCCAACTCTTGCCATCCCTGGAAGCTATTTCCACTGAAAAGTGAATGCTATCTGTCAAACATCAACAACAAGTTATATGGGATGTCATCACAGCATGCAAAAAGAAAAAATCAAAATATAATTATATATAAAATTATATAAAATTTGTACATGAATGTTGAGATTCCAAAAGACATTCCTCTGCCCTGTGCACATATACAGAGTGTATTCACACACACACACCTTTTCCCCTCCTTCCTATGCTTTAAGTATGACACATCCAGCAAGCAGAAAATCTATCTGCAAAAAGTGAATCTCGGAGGATGTAAAGCAAAGCTTTTAGTCAGGCTACTCTATAGACACTTTCAGCAGTACCATTGAACACAACTTGTGTTTTTGTACATTTCATATTAATAATATCAAATACCAATATCACTATGATTCACCAACTGTCTATGATAACTGAGAAAGAAAAAATTGGCCATTACAAAGATTTTCCCAACTACTTTTTTTTTTTTTTTTTAGATCAGAGTTTCACTTTTTCCATTGAGCAACTAACAACTTTTTCTTTCTGTAATCACCATTATCTTATGGAGCCTTCTTTGAGAGTGATTGAAATCATGGCAGGCACCCTACAAGATTATTTCCCTTCCCCAAATTCCTTCCCTCAATTTTTGTTGTATCACCACAGATCAATGGATATTCTCAGAAATATGTTCTACAATTATGATTATAAGGTCTAACATTGTGACTTATTAATGAACACACCAACATAATACACATGGACTTTGGTTCATAGCGGCATATTTTTAAAAGCATTCTGACATTGCTCCTTCATGTTGCTAAAAAAGATATGTGAAAATATCCAAAACAATGTTGAGACTTAACACCCTCATAACTACTAATTACAATGATATGAAAAGCTCCATGCCTGAGTGGAGCCAAGCACTCCCCCAAAGAGAGCACAATCATCTTCATGAACAGAAATTGGCTGCTGAACTACATTGCTACACAATTCAACTCTAATCAACAAGAGGGGAAGAAGGAAAGAAGGTGGCTGGACGGTTAAGACATTCATCTGCCTAACAAGTAAATTGTGAGGTTCTAGGTTCAATTCCCAGGCTTGCCCTTTCTCCCCAGCTTGACCCAAAAAAAAATTTGAACTGAATGTCAAAGTGCAGATGAAACTATAAACCGAGGCCCCATGTCTGAATGCACGCAGAAACATCTTGCACACATGTGCAGAATACGTTCGACCTTTCAGAAAGTAGTCCATTTCATGCCAGTAAGAATGGATGACACTATTTTTAAAACCCATGTCCTGTTTGGACACCATCCCTTATGCTGGAATGCAACTACCTAAATGATGGGGGAAAAGACAGTTGCATATGCAGAAATCTCACCATTAGTCAACCTTAGAAGACTAAAAAATTTTTTTTCAAATGTCCCCCTTAAAACAGCAGAAGGAAAGTATGTACCCACCATCATGTGCAGCCACCATGGTGTCCCAGTCCATGACAGGGTTCGAACCTTCCAAGGAATTCACTCCTGTCTGCACATCACAACACACATCAGAAACAGATGACAAAATTTACAAAACCGCATATACACGGGGACTGGATGTAAAAAAGCACATGAGTGCTTATTCCATTATCCTCCATATAAAAGAACAAATAAATAAATAAATAAAATAAACATCACAACACAATACATCACATCATTTGTGCAGGACACATTTCTGCTAATATAACAGACAACATTTACTGTCTGAGCGTTGGTCAAAGAAGAAGTTCAGGATCTGACAGGCCTCCACATCATTTTACAGAATTTTTTTTTTTTTTTTTCATTTTCATGAAAATGATGTGAGTCCTGATTTTCTGAGTATTTTTAGAGAATGGTTGTAATTCATGAAAACAATTACAGAATTTCAAAATGCCCACATAAAGGACATATCAGAAAAAAATCTTATCCACACATGAATGTGGAAACGGTAACCATCTTTCCCTTCTTCTTTCTATGAATAAATACACACATTCACTTTTGCGTTTCAAAATTATTATTTCAAGGATTTCCATTTGCTGGTTGATATATTTCCACTGAATTTTTTTGGGGGGAGAACAGACCAAATTCTTTCTTTCATGACCATTTTGGGGGGAAACAATATAACTTTTTCCCCCTCAAAGATGCCAATTTTTCCTTGAAAAAAAACACACATTTTACTTTTGTTTCTAAAAAAATGACAGTAATGGAAGAGGAGTCTTCTAGTGTGTGTGTGAGTTTGAATGTGGTTTTGAGTAAGTTTGTGTGGTGTATATGTGTGTGTGTGTGTGCATGTGTGCGCGTGCGTGTGTGAGTGTGTGCATATAATTTGCATGCAGAGATACATTTGATAGTATCTGGCTAGAAGTTCATGGTTCAAAGAAAAAAAGTTCATAATGTACTACCAGGCATGGCACTGGAGGAAAAGCATTTTTCCCTGAAATGGTTTGGGGTCAGGGTGCAAGGCCCTCTGAAGCATAAGGGTTTACAGCAATTCGAGCCTGTAAAAAAGCCTCTCCTTGAACTTATTTCAGTTCTTCATACAAAGCAAGTTCTGCCCTAAAATAAGCTCTCCTAGAATTACTTCATCAATCACTTCTTAATCCAAAGGAGGTTTTATACACAAGTAATCACATAGCAAAAATGAGGACATATTTAGACAAATGTGCACTAACACAGATAGAGGAAGAGAGAGGAAGGACAGACACAGACAGAGAGACAGAAAGATGGAGAGAGAGACAGAGAGAGAGAGACAGAGAGAGAGAGACAGAGGGGAGTTGTGGTGGTGGTGAAGCATATGGCATAATACAAAAAAAAAGCATTTGTGTGTGAGTGAGTGGGTGAGAAATAGAGAAAGAAAGAAAGAGAGATGGCGAGAGAGAGAAAGAGAAAGAGAGAGAGGGGGGGGTTGCACTCCCTGAAAAAGAAGGGGGAGGCTGCTTCCTCCCATCCACTCTCCTCCTTCCTACCATCTCCCTTCACCCCTTTGCCTCAGGCCTAGAGCTGCTAGGCTAGTCCCTCCCTTTCATGAAACCAATACCCATTGTTGATACCCATTGTTGATACCCATTGTTGATACACTGGTCCCCTTCACTTGCTACCTACACTAGGCTAGTGACAACTCACGATGTCAAGCAAAGGGAAGTAATCCACATGTAAGAGTTAAATCCCTTGACTGGTTATCATAGGTTTCATTTTTGTTCTCCTTTTAAAAAGAAGTTCTTTTTTGCGGCGAAGATGTACCATGCCTGACTACAGAATGTAACAAGGCCCAATGCTATGCCTGTGGTGTCTTCCTCTGCTAGATGCCCCCACCAGTTCATCGTTTGATGGCTCCCCTGTCTTGTGCTCTTCCTAACCCATTCCTCTCGTTTTTCTGGCTCTCCCTCGTTCATGGTTTGCTTGGTTCAGTCAACAAAAAGTATCACCCCTACCTGCTTTCTGAAAAAACCCTTTCCTTCGTCTTATTCTTTATATGACAACAAAAATAAATCCTGCTTATCCAACAATTTAATCCATGGGATTCTTGAGCCTTTATACATCTGCCTATGGCTAGCAACTAAAAACATAGTATTTTACTGAAGGCTGTCGTTACTGGTGATTTTTTTGTACAGTCTGTGTCAGAGGAATGTCCACATAGTGTTGTGTTAATGAAGAGTCCCTACTGGTGACTGTCACGGTGGTCAACACCAAAACAAAGCTAGGTGGACTTCTCCCCTTACCCCCAGCTCACTGTCGGTGGGGATTTCGATGTTGGAGTTTTGCTCTTTGGCCAGGGCCTGCAGCCAGGTCTCCTCCTCCTCGATGGCCGAGGCCAGGGCTTCCTGCTGCTGCTCCTCCAGCTCTGTGCTCAGGGCATCCTCCTCCGCCAGCACCACTGCCAGCTTCTGAACACCACAGTGAACACACCGCCTTCACAACACTAACAGAAAACTGGAAAGAAAGAGGGAAGACAGGAAAACTTTAAAGTCATTTGGTCTATCTAAAGATGTAAGAAAGTGGCAAGACAGTTAAAACGTTCACCTACCTAACAAGTAAACCATAAAGTCACATACACAAAAATCTCACCAATGGTAAACCTTGCAGCTCTATCCACATGATACAAGTGAAAGACGCTGGATTTTACTACATTTATTTTCAGATTCAAACCAGTTGAAAGATTATACTCATAATCAAAGCAAAGAGCAAATGGTTAAGACGTTTGCCTGCCAACAAGTTAATCGTAAGGTTGTGGGTTCGATTCCCAGCCTCGCCCTTTCTTCCCAGTTTGACAAAAAAAACCGAACTGAATGTCAAAGTCCTTAGGATGAGACTATAAACCGAGGTCCCGTGTCCGAACGCATGCAGAACATCTTGCGCACACATTAAATCCTGTTACGCTTTTAGGAAGAGTAGGCCATTGTGTGCCGGTGGAAACAGATGACAAAATTTACAAAACCGCATCCACACATGGACTGGATGTAAAAAAGCACATGAGTGCTTATTCCATTATCTTCGATATAAAAGAATAGATAAATAAGCTGAATGAAAACTCAGCTGAAGTTTTATCCACCCATACCCATCCCCTATTACATTTGCTCAGAATTGTAAGGCATTGCCAAGAAGCAAAGAGAGGTAAAAAGACGACAGACAAACAGGTCAAAACAAGACAACATGCATAGCTCATCATGCACAGCTCCATAACTAGGAGGGGAAAACACACACAGCACACAAACATGTGCGCGCACACACACTCATCCCACAAGTGCTCACATCTTTGAGCTGAGTGGCCAGGTTTTCTTCATCAGAGGGTTTGATAGGAAACACGTTCTCCTCCTCCTCCTCCTCCTCCCTCTTGGTCACCACCACCACCTCCTCCTCCTCCTCCTTCACCTTTGGTGGTTTCTCCGCAGGCTTCTCACTAACCCCAATTTCCAGCTTCCTCCCCCAGGCTCCCACTCTGCCTTTGTCCTTGGTCCCAAAGATGTCCCTCTTCACTTTCTCCATCTGATTCTGATTGTCCCTCCTCACGTCAGGCTCCACTACTGGCTTCTTTGACTTGTGGATGTTCTCTTTCTCACTCCCTTTGCTGTCCAAACGATCGCGGCCGTCTGGCAGATGCTGCTGCGAAACTGTTCGTATGTTGTTGTTCTTTTCGTTACGATTGCCTCGCTGGTGGTTTCTGTTGGGGAAGGTGCGCTTCTCTTTGGGCGGCATGGTGCTGGAGTCGGGTACCGACATGGAGCGAATGATTTGTTTCTTGCTGTTTGCGCTGGCCTCCGACAGATTTTCCAGGGATTTCTGGGAGGGGGACTGCCGGGATTTCAGTTTGCCTCCTCTCTGCACCGTCTCCCACCCTTCTTCATCCTCCAGGTCTTCTGGTTCTGGCAAACAGAAAAGTGGCGGTGAGAAAAAGGAATCTTGCCAATACTTCAATACACCTAAACCAACATCACTCCTGTCCGTCTCTGTTCACAAGCATGCATGACTATTAGATACACAGCTGTTACCTCAACAAAGCTGAACAGAAGATGGGCAGAATAATAAATACAAACATCTCCTAAACTCTACAAATGCCATTTCAAACAGTTTACTTTTCCCTTCACTCCCATGGAGGTGTATCCTCATTTTCAATATTCATCTGAATATTTGGAGGCATGACTGGAAAAATAAAATCAGTTCATAGCAGAACCAACAGAAGCAGCAGAATTTTTTTTTAAATACAACTTAGATCTCTGTCCTGATCTGTTTTTCCCCAGATAATTCTTAGACAAAGCTTACAAGCAGATCAAAGAGTAGGAGGTGATGGTGGCTGCTCAAGTTACCAACAGAATTTAAGTATGATCAAACAAAAATATTCCTGCCAATGCTCAACAGTTGGCAGATTTTTTTTAAAAAATCAGACATAGTGACTTACAAATACTCAGAGTATGGTTGTAAAATCAACTGTGTAAGTGTAAACATGTGACATGTGTGTGATGTGCACATGTGCATCCATATGTGCATACATATTTATGATCTAAGACTGTGCTAAAAAATTAATCTTTCAATGTTGATTATCAATATGACACACATATATACAAAAGTACCATGAACTAATTTAATACATATTTTTGATCCACAGACTACATAAAAACGAGCCTTTCCATAATACACCCTTTCACGAAGGTGTAGACAGATTCCAAACTCACCATGGCCGTTTTTCTCTGTGGGGTTGGCCGTGTTCCCAGCAGGTTCAGAACTGTGGACAGCTGGCTCAGCCACTTTGGGACCTGGGCCGTTGTTGTTGTTGTACAAGGGGCCTCTCGGGGACACAGGGCCATTGAAGGTGAGGGCCCGCACTCCTCGCACCTTGTCAGCCCAACTGTTGGTGGGTTTGACTTGTGCGCTGAAACAAACAGTCCTTTTGTCAAAGTGTCATACAAAAGTGGAGACAGTCAAATATATCTGGGAAAAAAAAAATATATATATATATATATATATATAAACAAACAAACACCATGCACCCATGCATGCACTCATGTACATACCAACGCATTCACTCACATATGTACAAACACACACACATGCACGCACGCAAGCACACACACACACATTTATTTGTGTGGATAAACTGAATTCTTCCTCATGAAAAAGTCTCCTTGTTTGATTAAAATAATGATCACTATTGTTAAACCCACCACATTATTAATAAAATTTACAAATACCTTTTCTTTTTTAAAAAAATGTCAACAGTATACAGATCTATACAAACTTATCATTCCCACAAATTCCATGCTATATACCATGGACCAGTTCTACCATGCTGTTTTCTAATCATGTGTTCAAATTCATTTAACGTCTTTTCACAGTTGTGATATTAGACGGTAAATCATGTGTGGGAACACACCTCTGCTAGGACATGCATGCTATATATATATATATATATATATGTTACATTATTAACGTCTCCAGCTGCTTCAGGCAAATTAGCTTCTCTGCAGTAAAGGCTATATTATACAGAGTGTCATTCCGGATTCAGGAAGCCACCTGTCATTCATTAGCAATGGTATCTAGCTGGCTTCTGCCTTCATCATGTTAATATCCATCATTCTGTTTCACTTTTCAGCTTATTCAACTAACCAGACACCCACTTTTCCGCCCAAGTCCAGAACAAATGAACTAGCACAAGAACCTTTCAACTGAACATTGACTCATCAGATTTTAACCCACATGTAAAGCAATTACAAGTCATACTTTACAAAAATCATCTGAAATCACTAACAGTTTTGTAGGTTTTGTCACACAAGTGTGCATGCATATACACACATATGCACACCCATGCACAGTACACACGCACACACACAAACCACACACACACACAGACCAACTTCCTACAATAAGCACGGCACCCACGCATAAAGTTCTACAAGACATATTATACATACTGACACCTAACATTATTATTATTATTACACACAGAAAGAAACGACAAAAAGAAGCCATGATGATGCATGTGGACCAGTGTGCTGACCAGCGACCCCACTCACTGCGTCATGTCCACAGAGAAGGCCAGGTGGGGCACTGGCCCCGGGGAGGCCGAGGTGTGCTTGCCAGGGACATCTTGCGTACCTCCCACGCAATGGAGGTGGGTCTGTAACCACACAATATCAACTATGTACTGGCAATGGAGGTGGGTCTGTAACCACACAATATCAACTATGTGTACTGACAATGGAGGTGGGTCTGTAACCACACAACTATGTACTGACAATGGAGGAGGGTCTGTAACCACACAATATCAACTATGTGTACTGACAATGGAAGTGGGTCTGTAATCACACAATATCAACTATGTACTGACAATGGAGGAGGGTCTGTAACCACACAATATCAACTATGTACTGACAATAAAAGTGGGTCTGTAACCACACAATATCAACTATGAACTGACAATAAAAGTGGGTCTGTAACCACACAATATCAACTATGTAATGACAATGGAAGTGGGTCTGTAACCACACAATATCAACTATGTACTGACAATAAAAGTGGGTCTGTAACCACACAATATCAACTATATACTGACAATAAAAGTGGGTCTGTAACCACACAATATCAACTGTGTACTGACAATGGAAGTGGGTCTGTAACCACACAATATCAACTATGTACTGACAATAAAAGTGGGTCTGTAACCACACAATATCAACTGTGTACTGACAATAAAAGTGGGTCTGTAACCACACAATATCAACTATGTACTGACAATAAAAGTGGGTCTGTAACCACACAATATCAACTGTGTACTGACAATGGAAGTGGGTCTGTAACCACACAATATCAACTGTGAACTGACAATGGAAGTGCGTCTGTAACCACACAATATCAACTATGTGTACTGACAATAAAAGTGGGTCTGTAACCACACAATATCAACTATGTACTGACAATAAAAGTGGGTCTGTAACCACACAATATCAACTATGTACTGACAATAAAAGTGGGTCTGTAACCACACAATATCAACTATGTACTGACAATAAAAGTGGGTCTGTAACCACACAATATCAACTGTGTACTGACAATGGAAGTGGGTCTATAACCACACAATATCAACTATGTACTGACAATAAAAGTGGGTCTGTAACCACACAATATCAACTATGTACTGACAATAAAAGTGGGTCTGTAACCACACAATATCAACTATATACTGACAATAAAAGTGGGTCTGTAACCACACAATATCAACTGTGTACTGACAATGGAAGTGGGTCTGTAACCACACAATATCAACTATGTACTGACAATAAAAGTGGGTCTGTAACCACACAATATCAACTGTGTACTGACAATAAAAGTGGGTCTGTAACCACACAATATCAACTATGTGTACTGACAATGGAGGTGGGTCTGTAACCACACAATATCAACTATATGTACTGACAATGGAGGTGGGTCTGTAACCACACAATATCAACTATGTGTACTGACAATGGAAGTGGGTCTGTAATCACACAATATCAACTATGTGTACTGACAATGGAGGTGGGTCTGTAACCACACAATATCAACTATGTGTACTGACAATGGAAGTGGGTCTGTAATCACACAATATCAACTATGTACTGACAATGGAAGTGGGTCTGTAACCACACAATATCAACTATGTAATGACAATCGAAGTGGGTCTGTAACCACACAATATCAACTATGTAATGACAATCGAAGTGGGTCTGTAACCACACAATATCAACTATGTACTGACAAAGGAAGTGGGTCTGTAACCACACAATATCAACTATGTACTGACAATAAAAGTGGGTCTGTAACCACACAATATCAACTATGTAATGACAATCGAAGTGGGTCTGTAACCACACAATATCAACTATGTACTGACAAAGGAAGTGGGTCTGTAACCACACAATATCAACTATGTACTGACAATAAAAGTGGGTCTGTAACCACACAATATCAACTATGTAATGACAAAGGAAGTGGGTCTGTAATCACACAATATCAACTATGTACTGACAATAAAAGTGGGTCTGTAATCACACAATATCAACTATGTGTGTACTGACAAAGGAAGTGGGTCTGTAACCACACAATATCAACTATGTACTGACAATAAAAGTGGGTCTGTAACCACACAATATCAACTATGTACTGACAATAAAAGTGGGTCTGTAATCACACAATATCAACTATGTACTGACAATGGAAGTGGGTCTGTAACCACACAATATCAACTATGTACTGACAAAGGAAGTGGGTCTGTAATCACACAATATCAACTATGTACTGACAAAGGAAGTAGATCTGTAACCACACAATATCAACTATGTGTGTACTGACAAAGGAAGTGGGTCTGTAATCACACAATATCAACTATGTACTGACAAAGGAAGTGGGTCTGTAATCACACAATATCAACTGTGTGTACTGACAAAGGAAGTAGGCGTGTAATCACACAATATCAACTATGTACTGACAAAGGAAGTGGGTCTGTAATCACACAATATCAACTGTGTACTGACAATGGAAGTGGGTCTGCAATTACACAATATCAACTATGTACTGACAATGGAAGTGGGTCTGTAATCACACAATATCAACTATGTGTGTACTGACAATGGAAGTGGGTCTGTAATCACACAATATCAACTATGTGTGTACTGGCAATGGAAGTAGGTCTGTAATCACACAATATCAACTTTGTATGTACTGGCAATGGAAGTGGGTCTGTAATCACACAATATCAACTATGTACTGGCAATGGAAGTAGGTCTGTAATCACACAATATCAACTATATGTACTGGCAATGGAAGTGGGTCTGTAACCACACAATATCAACTATGTGTGTACTGACAATGGAAGTGGGTCTGTAATCACACAATATCAACTATGTACTGACAATGGAAGTGGGTCTGTAATCACACAATATCAACTATGTGTGTACTGACAATGGAAGTGGGTCTGTAATCACACAATATCAACTATGTACTGACAATGGAAGTGGGTCTGTAATTACACAATATCAACTATGTACTGACAATGGAAGTAGGTGTGTAATCACACAATATCAACTATGTGTGTACTGACAAAGGAAGTGGGTCTGTAATCACACAATATCAACTATGTACTGACAATGGAAGTAGGCATGTAATCACACAATATCAACTATGTACTGACAATGGAAGTGGGTCTGTAATCACACAATATCAACTATGTGTGTACTGACAAAGGAAGTAGGTCTGTAATCACACAATATCAACTATGTACTGACAAAGGAAGTAGGTCTGTAATCACACAATATCAACTATGTACTGACAAAGGAAGTAGGTGTGTAATCACACAATATCAACTATGTACTGACAATGGAAGTGGGTCTGTAATCACACAATATCAACTATGTACTGACAATGGAAGTGGGTCTGTAACCACACAATATCAACTATGTGTGTACTGACAATGGAAGTGGGTCTGTAATCACACAATATCAACTATGTACTGACAAAGGAAGTGGGTCTGTAATTACACAATATCAACTATGTGTGTACTGACAATGGAAGTGGGTCTGTAACCACACAATATCAACTATGTACTGACAATGGAAGTGGGTCTGTAATTACACAATATCAACTATGTACTGACAAAGGAAGTGGGTCTGTAACCACACAATATCAACTATGTACTGACAATGGAAGTGGGTCTGTAATTACACAATATCAACTATGTGTGTACTGACAATGGAAGTGGGTCTGTAATCACACAATATCAACTATGTACTGACAAAGGAAGTAGGTCTGTAATCACACAATATCAACTGTGTACTGACAATGGAGGTGGGTCTGTAACCACACAATATCAACTATGTACTGACAAAGGAAGTGGGTCTGTAATTACACAATATCAACTATGTGTGTACTGACAATGGAAGTGGGTCTGTAATCACACAATATCAACTATATGTGAACTGACAATGGAAGTGGGTCTGTAATTACACAATATCAACTATGTGTACTGGCAATGGAAGTGGGTCTGTAATTACACAATATCAACTATGTGTACTGGCAATGGAAGTGGGTCTCCAGCATCCACAACCTCCTCAACTCTACAACGTGGATAAGGGAGGGCACTACACTGCTGTGAGTTGTTAAACACAGTACCAACAGCTGCTGTGAGTTGTTAAACACAGTACCAACAGCTGCTGTGAGTTGTTAAACACAGTACCAACAGCTGCTGTGAGTTGTTAAACACAGTACCAACAGCTGCTGTGAGTTGTTAAACACAGTACCAACAGCTGCTGCGAGTTGTTAAACACAGTACCAACAGCTGCTGTGAGTTGTTAACACAGTACCAACAGCTGCTGTGAGTTGTTAAACACAGTACCAACAGCTGCTGTGAGTCGTTAAACACAGTACCAACACTTTTAAACAGCTGCTGTGTTAGAAGCACCCCAAAACAAAACAAAAAGTATTAATCTTATTTTAAACTAAGTTTAGGTAACTCTAAATCCTATTTTATAAGTACGTTGTGGGGTGGGGAGCACACACGTGTGTATGTGTATATCTGAGTGTGTGCATATGTAAGTGTGTGGTCTGTGTAGCAGTCAACATTAAGACACAACCGACAGCAATTAGGATAGAGAATGCTCAGTCAATACTGCGATTCCACAATGGCCAAAGTGGAAAGGGGGAAAAGGCTACAGATCCTTTACAAAACCTAGGACTACCATGAATTTCACAGACAGACAGACTGACTAGACAGACCAGACACAACCTAACTTACCTATCTCCATCTTTGGCAGCATCTTCAAAAGCCCTCATCACATGCAGACGTTCTATTAGTGATTTGAAATCCTTTGTACTCTGCTCCAGCATCATGATCACCTCCTGAAATTATGGGACACTGGATGTTCTTTATGCTTTCCTTTTTCCCCCTATTCACTACAAAATTCTATAATAAATAAACAACACAAAATTATTTTTCTTGACTAACACATTAAGTCATAAAATATGAATCAGTCTTATGTTACTATGATTTAATGTCAACCATCTTCATGGTGGCTTCTGCATTATTCCAACACAAGTTAGACAGTAGTTTTCCCAACCATCTTTTTTCTAAAAAAAAATTTTTTTAATAATCTGGCAATAATAATCTAGAACAACTCGAACAATTTACTGTTTTGGGGGGAGGGTGGGGGTCTCATTCCCTGGTTAGAGCTCCAAGGTTCATCAATGGTGAGATTTTACATTTGCAGCTGTCTACCCACCACTAAGGTAGCCACGCTCTGACTTCAGGGATAATGTATTCTAAACACAACGCCAAAATGCATGCATTTTTACATGATCTGGTCAACTGTTCTTATTAGCAGACAATAGCCAATTTTCCAAAAGGTGGAACAGGTTCTACCATGTGCACAAGATGTTCTGCATACCTCTGTCTCATCCAAAAGACTTTCAGAGGAGTGGAGTTGGTGCTAGTGCTAACTCTTGGGGGGAACACTCCCTCAAACAAGTGTATCAGTGGAGGCTTCAACACACGCTGTCAGATCACAAGCTCAACACTCACACCACCCTGACCCCCACTCCCACCCCCATTCACTGTTATACAAAATTCCTATCAGAGCTGCGACTCAAAGAAAAACTTACAGAATTCTTCAAATCAAACTTTCTCACATCATTTTTTTTTAATAAATTAAGTCAGACTTATCCTAAACCACCTAATGTACTACTTTTTACAAAAATAATAGAAATAAACTTTTTGGACACTGGCAACTAGAGCTAGCAACATAAAATAGCACAATAAGTGTAGTGGTTAAAACCATTACACTACAATATAAATTGTGGATAGTAAAATGACTGACAATCGTAAACCTCTCTCTGTTTTCATCAAAACGATTCTTTTCCATCACAAATTTCTATCATTTCCTACAGATCTATCTAATATCAGTCAGTGAATACAACAGTCCATGAAACACATGAAGCCTTACCTTGCACTCCACAACACTTTCATCTTGTTCACACGTTTGATAAATTGCATCCACAGCACGCTGAAAATTGTCAAAGAGAAATTTCCAATAGCGGGCCCGCAAATCCACACTGCTTTTCTTGGGGCCGTGTTCAGAGCAAGGTGACTTTGCCAACTCTGACATGGAGCGATGGCGCTGCCTCTGATCTGGAGGCGGTGTTTTACCAGACCCTGACTGGGACCCCCCTCGTTCAGGGCGATGTCTGGTCTTGGCCCACTGTCGGCTTGGTCTCCCTATGAAAAACACAGTCACTTCTACACTTCATTCAAATCTTAGCATTATATGTACAATATAATTTAGTCACTTGTACTGTCAACTATCATCCGATAGATTATGTCAGAATACACATTTACCAACCTTTAACTTTTTCTCTTTACTTCTCAATAAAGTAATGAATGTATTGTGGATCACATCAACTGAACATTACTCTTGTCTAATCTGGAAAATAATTCAGGGTTTTTCCTCAAAGGATTGTCTACAGTACACTAACATTTTTTTAGGCAATTTTTCTTTTTTTTTCTTTCTTTTTTTTTAAGATAAAAGATAACATGTGCATCCTTGGGACATACATAAATAACCATAATATAGCACTAAAATCTTAGAATCCTTTTCAGAGTGTATGAGACTTGTTGCTGAGCATTATTCAAATATGAAAACTGGAGTAGATCTATTCATGAGCAAATAATCTACAAGATGCACTTGTGTAAACGTACCCATCCTTCATCGAGTCCGAGTGAGCATATTTGTGTCTGCAGATACATTCCTGTGTCTTAAGTACAACATTCATCATTTTGCTTGATCATCACAAAAATTTTGTTTTTTGTTGGGTTTTTTTCCTTTTTGTTCAGGATGGGGGTGGATGGGTTGGGGTTCAGTGTGTTTTTTGTTGTGTTGGGTTGTTTTGTTGGGTTTTTTGTTCGTTTTGTTTGGGGGTTGGGGCTGGTGGTTTTGATTTTCCCCAATTACCTGCGATTTCCTCATCCTCCAGAGGCACATTGTACTGCACCAGATTCCTGGCAGTGCGCCCCTCTTCTTGCACAATCTTCCGCACATGATCCATGCTGTTCATCCGCTGTGTCTGTCCACAGTCAAAGTTCAAACATGTAAATTATGTTAGTATCATTCCTCAGTCATCTGCACAACAGTGAGTCACTCTGAAATTATCTCAGGGCATTTAATAAAATTCTGTGTCTAACAACAGTACAAAATTTTTAACTAAGAACAACACTAGCAGTGCAACACCTGTGCAACCCCTTCTCGACCTTTGCTCTAATGGCATTTGAGATGTTTTCCTAAGGCCTGTCCATCTGGAGATGATCTGTACTGTGGTTTGCGTTTTTCTCATCCTCAAAATGTGATAACTCAAAAAAGGAAGACAACATGACCTTGTAAAGACATCAAAGCTCAGTCCCATCCCTGTGACCAGTCAGCAACTGACCTCTGGGTGCTAACAGCTGGCACCTCCCATTACAAAACTGTGTCCTTTCACAGCTGGACCATGGGGTACCCTCTAAATGTACTTGCAGATTATCTCACATAACCAGGGGGAGGGGGAGGGCTGGAACAGCCTAGTGCTTAGAGCGTTGCATTCATGACTTGACAGCCCAGGTTCAAGCCACCACCAAGGCATGGGGATTCTACCCCTGGAGTTAACATCAGTGCTGACTCCACTTTCCCATCCTTCAGATCTATCTATAAACTTTTTGTTTTTTATCCATTCTTCAGCTAGAGCTTGGAGGTTCACCATGGTGAGATTTTGTCAATTTGTGTAAGCAGCTGATTCTGCCCACCATGAAGGAGCCACTGTTCGACTTTGGGGATGTATGCTGGGTACATGTGTACTTCTGTAACCCACCGAACACTGACATATTTAAGCCTCTGATGTGTAATATTCACGGAAGAAATTAAGGCGTGGCATGTCTTCACTTTGGCACCGTGGTCGAGTGGTTTAGGCGGTCAACTCGTGATCCAGAGGTCGCGGGTTCGATCCCCGCTCGGCTCGGTGTTGTGTCCTTGGGAAAGACACTTTACTCCTATTTTCCTCACTTCACCCAGGTGTACAAGTGGGTACCAGCTCTGCTGGGGAAGTATCTGGCGACAGACTAGCATCCTGTCACAGGGGTGGTGAAAAACCATCAGTTCGCTTAACGCTACAGAAACCGGGATCGGCTCGAAAGAACATACTTGTCTTCACTTTGACTTGAAGACGACCTGGGAGATCGTAAAAATCCCGACCTTTACAATTACTTCAACAGAAACAACCGAGATTCGAACCAACAACACCATGGACCCATGGGATTGAAGTCCAACAGTCTTAACCCTCTTAACTGCCCAGTGCAAGTGCACCCTATATGCCGGGGAATAAAATTCTTATGTACCACTGCTATGTTCATATGTCCCTCTTACTCAGAAACTACTACATGAATATTCCTGATAGTCTGCCCAATGACAGTATATATATATATATATATATATATATATATATATCGTAGATTACTTCAAGGCAAGCTCAAATTAGTTAGCATGATATTTCACTGCGAAAATATATTTAAAATGTAAAAAAATCGACCAAAAATACGATTTCTTATCCCCACTGTCATTCTGAGTACCCCCCATCTCAATAACGTCAAACATAAGTCTAGGCCAAATCTCATTCTTTTTTTTTTTAATGCACGATCAGCTGAATCATACACGATCGTTTTCATCACTGTTAGGTAAATCTACAGTTTTATTTGCAACTTTTACAGCTGTGTAAAGTTATTTATGCCTTCAACAAGAAGTGTCAGCCATTTTGAACACAAACTTCCCAAGCAGTCATGCATAAAAACACAAAATACGAGCTAAAAAACGATCGTTTTTGCTACGGTTTTTGCAGCTGGATGTTGCCAAGCAACAGGAGAGTGACCTCCATTAATTTTGGAGTTCTTTCCCTTTAACTGTAGTCAAGGAAGCTGGCTTGTTTACTTCGGTTCGATCAGGGTTGTAAGACGTATAGGGTGCATGTTTAGCCCCGGAAAATTTCCGGGGTAAGGCAGTCTAGAGGTTAACCACTCAGCTATATCGGATAAGACTATATAAACAAAAAGCAAAAAACTCACTATTCTGAATTGTAACATCAGTTATAACAACAAAATGTTTGACAAGTTTGGGTGGGTTTTAAAAAATTCTAAAACAGTCTAGTTTATCACTTTATGTACAAAAATTATGGCCGTGTTTTTCTAGAAAAAAACAAATTATTAGATATTTCTGCCATTCTCAAACACCAACTTATTTTGATTTCAAATAATGATCAAGAGTATAACAAAAAAACTTTAAAAACAAAAAACTAGGAGATAACTCAATAAACAAGCAGTGAATCATTTAGTGAACAAAAACGGGGCCATACCTATTATCAAATGTTACTCCAGCACATAAGAAGTATACAAACTAACTGCTGATATTGAAAATCTGTGGCAGGGAAGGGGTTAAGAGAGACTCAGAGTCAGAGAAAGAGGGATAGGAAATTTATATACAGTAGGTGAATGGATATTTTCTTACCAGCTTTACAACTTTCATGAATACAGATGAGTGACATCTACAGAATAAAAAAGATAATGGTGCTCTGTCTGAGCTAGCTCTTTAGAAACTTTTTAAAACAAATTTCTGGTAGCAACTGAATTTTCTGGTTGAACAATTGTTCCAATAGACCACAACTGACACCATGACGATTGTGACTGCTACTTTCAATGTTGCTGAAGGCAATTCAGTAGATAAGACTTAAGAACACAAGTTTCAGGGGTAAACTACTCTCAACACTTTCAGCAAAATTGATATGTGCATGTGCTACTTGTTTGAAATGATGGCTAAAAAAAATGTTTTTACACTACTTGGGAAATGATTCAAGAAATTGTCATTGACAAAGCTGTCAGGAGAATGAAGATTCTAATAATTCATTTCATTCTTTTTTATCGAGGATAATGGAATAAGCACTTATGTGCTTTTTTACATCCAGTCCCCATGTGTATCAGATGAATCAGATGGTGACTTAACAGTTAACTGTCAACAAAAATACTGTTGACAACAGGGAAGGTAACTAGCTAAGATTTACTGCTAGAAATGAAAATCAGAATACTAGATTCACTGTTTATGAATACATCATTACATGTCAATTCAAATTTCAAGGTAATAACCAATTTATATTATAATAAACCTTTTTTTTCTTCACAATATAATCAACTTTCCAATACAAAATGCAACTGTTCAATATATCTATTAATTTACACAATTTTAACAGTTTCAAGCCAATCTGTTGAAAAGAAAAAAAATATGTTGTAAGAAGATTGTTTACAACATAATTTGTTGTGCCAACTAAAGTAAAAAAATTACCTGGTCCAGGGGCAGCAACTGTGCACATATGGCATGGTCAGAACAAGTTGGAAAATACTGGTTTGCACTACATTTAATCATCAAAAGAGTACCATATTTTTGGTCTGATTTAATTTCATAGGGAAAAATTATTTCCTAAACACTAAAAAATGATTGAGACTTCTAGCTCTTTTTTTTCTGTTTGTGTCCATACGGTTTAAAATAATTTTCAATTAAATATCTTTAGACAAGCAGGGTCTTTCCTAGCTGAGAAGTCTCTTACTGTCTTAGCAATTATTGTAAAGCATAGTCTGCTCTTGACATGACCATGGTGCAAGTCTAATCAACCAGACGAAGACTGCTTTTTGCCTCAACATTTCTAATTTTCTCACAAATGACCTCAAGCAAGCTAATTACCTTCTAAAGTTATCCGAACTATGTGCTTTAAAGTTAAACTGAAACAAACAAAATCCAATACAAATTGTTTTAATGCACAAACTACATTTAACAAAAAAAAATCACATAACAGCATAGGCATAGCCTTAAAATATTCTTATAATTATTTTAATTTACAATCAATTGAAGAAAGACTCATTTGTTAATTAATTCTCTCATCCTTTTATAAATTCTCTGTGCTTAGTACCCCCCCCCCCCTCCCCTTCACCACGTCTTTGACAATGACAAACAGTATGCACTAAGTGTAAAGGTGCAACAGGGCAGGTACTCACTCACATTCACAACCTCTTGCTGAGCACTGAAAGTTAAACATGGATAAGTTTGAAAAGTTCCTCTTCATACCAGTATCACTTACAATCGGAGCGCGCTTTATATTTGTGTTTAAACATCTTCCCATTACCATGGAAACCTCGTCCGTTCAGCTACAAAGCATAACAAAAATAAACAAAAACTATCCATCCCACCCAGGCCTACCTTCAGGCCTTCTTCCAGGCTGCCAAAATGTTGGGCAACAGGTGCCCGTATATACTATTTTTGGATGATGCGCGGGTGGGAGAAGGTAAACAACAAATGGATATGCTTATGCCGGTGATTCACATTGTGGCTCTTCGCACATCCAAGCGCTGTTGTCTCCGACTTACGTTTGCATGGAGATGTTTCGGCCGTTGGGCTGCCGAGTTTTGTGGTCCACTTCGCTGTTGATGGTCGCTGTAATCTGACCGACTTTTGACACTTGCGCTGTGTCTCTTCCTTCTTGATTCGTTCATCGTGGTGGTGAGTGCACTCGAAAGGTAGCCTACTCCTTTCTGCTGTTAGCTAGACATACCAAGAATATCACTCAGTGATAATGGAAATCCAGGTCACAGTCAGGCTCCAAAAATTGCTGTCGAGTGCGGAACTGCTCCGAGAGTAGTACTGCGCGTACGTTTTGTACAATATATTAACATACAAAAAAATTAAATAAACACATTTGGTAGTTATTTTACAAGTTTTGTAAACTGCGCATTTTTCACCTAGAATGAGATATTTTAAAATTGTCCAATATTTCAGATAAACACTGCCAAAGTGTGTGAAGCAAAGGGACGTAACCACCAATTCCAGAACATGTCTGGTCAAATCCCACTTCAGAGTTTCGGCATGTTCAAGTTTGTTCTCAGAATCGCGCGAATACGAATAAAGAAGGGTTGTAATATGTAAATAACCAGGTATTGGGGTTTCTCGTCCTTTCTGTTTAATTCGACTGTGCTGTACGTGAATGGCATTATATTTAAATACAGAACATTAAAGTGACAGAAACCGAAAGTAGACTAACAGTTACTAAAGCGATTTTTGGTTGTTGGGGTTTTTTTTTTGTTGTTTTTTTTTTTTGGGGGGGGGGGGGGGATGTTACAGTATAGTTATGTTTGAGATGTCCACCTTCACATTGGATATATAGATCTATTTGGATGTGTTTGAAGTACACACACGTTACAGTAAAACCTGATCCGCCTTTTGGTAGAATAGGCCCTAAATCAGGAGTCTCCGCTGGAAGATAAATTATGTCAAAGGAACTGGCCAATATGTGTGCCAGTAAGAACGGATGACAAAATTTACAAAACCACATATACATGGGGACAGGATGTATTTTATCACTTGTCCACCATTTACTGATTAACAGACCCAGACAAATTACCTGGTGATACTCGGTCCCTTGTAGACAGGAAGAGACAACAGGTTGAGTGGTTAATGCCGTGACTGGGCTTCTCCGGCAGTAAGCCACCGTTTCGGTAGGCTATCTGGCATTAAAACCCTAGTATAGCATGCAGGTTGAGAACAGCAGATTTGCCATCTGGGCAGCCAGCGGTGCTCAGTATGTGGAGGTGACAAACAAACAAAACATAACGGACAAGTTAATTCATGCATACCTGTCTTCGGGAGCTGAAGGCGTACAAATTCTGACCTCGACGCCAGAGAAAACACCACAAACAATACACTGACTGGGAAGGGGGTGATGAACCCCGCTCTGTGGCACACGCCAAGGTATATCCCTGCCTCTGCCGGCATTCACAGTCACCCTTCCATCAAGTCCGATTCTTTGGACAAGATTATCACCATCACTTTAGATAACGATTTTCCCTGTAGTTGGAGTGTGGCTGCCTTTATGACGAGGTATTTGAAATCAGTCACACACAACACACACATTTCGTGGTAGTAGGCAAAGGCTAAGTCGGCGCCTCACACCAAGAAGACCTGTTCAGGAAACAAGTCAGGTATGGTGGGAGGTATGGCTGGCACAACTATATCTGACAGACACTTGTCAAGTCCTGCTGGAACAGTAAATTCGTGGGGGGGAAAACAACAACAAAGAAACAAACAGGTATAGGTGTACACAGTTCTCTTCTTGACCTGTATCTGCCTGCCCGTTCTCTCACTTCCATTTCTGGGCGATACAGAAGCTCACCAACTGGGTCAACACGTTGTGTAAGCAGGATTTGCACGAGAGATGTTAAGTGACGAGGTGAACCACCCCTTTTTTTTCTTAAAAAAAAACACCCATGGACAGAAACCTCGCTATTGCCTCCCCCCCCCCCCCCCCTCCCTTTAAACCAAGTGCACTAGGTAGGAGGAGGGGGGGCGTGGAACGTGGGAACGCTTGTGTCGACCATCCCCAGTGAAAAAGAAGTCTTACACACACGTATCTTGCACAACCAAGATGAACTTGCACACAGCCGTGACGATAATCATAGAGGCTTTATCTGCGTGCGAGTTGTGTGTGTGCGCGCGCGCGCGGGTATGTGTGTGCGCGCGCATGTGTGTGACAACTGAATTAACCTACACACTGATCACAATCAATTTAAACAAAACCAGTGGATAAACAAAAGCAACGTGGAGGAGGACTGTAGAAACTGAGATGAAGGCCATGCAGCACTCTTGGGGATCAGTGACTAGGTTGGCCCAGGATAGGCAGGAGTGGAAGCGCTTTGTTGCTGCCCTACACACCACAGGGTGTAATGGCTAATGATGATGAGTGGATAAACAGACCAAAACAAACGGACACAATAGAGAAATAAAGAAGGGTTTCATAGACACCTCACCACCCTCATCCAGCCAGTCCTTCCATCTATTGGGTTTACTACCGCATGTGCCCCTCAGATCCTGTTCTCTTCACCATTTCGATCTTCTTATTGCTGTAGCAAATTTCAGTATGCATATTACTGAGTTCACTGCACAACAAAGGCAGACGTTTGGTACGTTCTCTGTAACTGAATTATGATTCACTGCACAACACCTGGGACATGCTGCTTTCTGCCCTTTCGATAGCCGATGACGTGATTGGCAAACCACAGAAGGGGTAATCTACATGTCATACTGATGAAAATGTTACAGTCCAACCAAACGATTCATTTAGAGAATTAACAGTTTGAACTAGAAACTATTCAGCATATCCGCCACTTTCACTTGGTTTGGAAGTTCATCCCACTCAGAATCTGTTGAATTCCCTCTTTTATTGCCGTGCCATTTCATATGCTATTCATGAGTCATCTGGCCATCATGGACATGCTCCTTTTTTCTTCCTCTTTTTTATCTTATTCATTCACACACTCCTTCCTTTTTTTCTCCTTCTTTTCCTGTCACCTTGTCAGTGAGTAAGCAAACTATGAAAGTGGAAACGTCACAGCATGAAAATGTTCATGCGTTAACCTACAAATCGTTCCAAGGCATTCACTTCGGAACTATGAAGAATTGTTAGCCATTTAGTTCTTTTGGAAAGCAAAATGCACAGGAGTGTAATCTGAAGGAAGAATCGAACAATCGCTAACATGAAAGTGTTAAAAAGGAAATCTTCTTTCTATCACATTTCCAATTGGTGCTTTTTCGATAGCCTGCATCCCTCGGGACTTTCTGTCCATTTTCGTCTCTTCTTTCCTTTTCGTTCTGCCTTGTTCTATTCTTTTCTTCCTACCTCCTCCTTGTCTATTTTCTGCCTTCTCCTCCATTTTCCTGCCTTTTTACCAGAAAGACATAGAACATAATAATCATCTCCCACACCCAAACTGGATGCGCTGGGCCGACGCTTTACGGCAGTGCAACGCATTTTCGCTCATATGACAGACAATGATAATTGTTGTATGAAGCTTTCAACAAAGAAAATTGTAGGCACAATGCTCTAACCACTAGTATATCCCACCTTAATTTGAAATAATTATTGAGTTTTCAAAACATTGTCAACAACATAGCTTGCAAACAAACAAGGCAGTTCTTTGGTGAGGTTTATAAATCACTGCATTATTAAACAAAAGAAAAAAAAAAAATTTAGGTAGGAATTTTTTGCAACAATCTTGTTAAATCCGTGTAGAATGTGTGCAGTGTCGTGTGTGTGTGCACTTGCAGGGTGATGGTAGGTTTGTTCCATTTTGTTGCTCCGGTGGTGTGTGTGTGTGGTGTGTGCGTGTGTTGTGATGAGTGGTGCACTTGCAGGGTGATGGTTTTTGTTCCATTTTGTTGCTCCAGGTGTGTCCGACATGTGTTGTGTTTGATATCTCCACGTTGAGGCTATGAGTTGAATATATTGTTACCGTTCTGGTGTTGTGTGTGTCCTCCTGTGAGTTGTATCAGTGAGAGATCTTTTTTCTAATTTGGTCTTCTCCCATAACTCGGCCAAAGGCTTTTGATAATTCACATACAACTATGCATGGACAAAAAGGTCATCAAGCAGTGTCTTTCTTCCATTGTCATTCACCCTCCTGAAATGATATCAATCAGTGAACATCCTTCTTATAAAACCCAAAAACCCTCCCTAGAATCTCCAGAAGCTTAGACCAATCGGCACTCACAGAACAATTGGAAAGCAAACGATCAATCAATGGGTGTGACTTATCACTTGTATATGGAATGAACCTGAGTAGATTCATAAAAGATCCCAAAAGACCAATCAAAGCCCAAACCGATGATCATCATGAGAAGACCTGCCAGGGCAGTATCAGTGCACTTTCTTAGTTCTGTCATGTGTATTAAGTTTATGTTGATGTCATTATTGTAGTAGGAATTCACCTCACAGGTTATTTTACAATGATGCCTGGTGTTCCTTTGTTTCCAAATGCAAGGGTTCTTATTCTAGATGACTTCTGCGGAGTGTTTGTGTTTCGCTCACCATGGAATGCTGGATTAGGTTTTATTGTTTGTTGTTTCTAGCGTGATTACGGTTCAAAGAATGTGAATTTCCTATGTGGTACTGATTTGCCTATGAACGGACACCACATCCACTCGGGATTATTCGGTGTGAGACATTTCATACCCGCCAAATGCTGGGATTATGGGATCTTTAACATGCACATTTGATCTTCTGCATGTGTATATGGACAAAGGGAATTAAGACACTAGTAGGTCGGTACTTGAAGTTGACCTGGGACACCGTAAAAATCCCCACCCTTCATTCAGCAGACACTGCAAAGATTCATGGACCCATGGGACTGAAGTTGAACGAGCTTAACCACTCGGCTACATCATCTGTTGTGTGTTAAATGTATACAACTCACAAACCTCGTTTTTTGTTCATCTCATGCAAAACACCAGCACCCAGGCTATATCATCTGTTGTGTGTTAAATGTATACAACTCACAAACCTCGTTTTTGTTCATCTCATGCAAAACACCAGCACCCAGACCATCACTCTTGGCTTAGTGGATGGAGGAGGAGACCAGCTACAGAAGGGAACCAAACCTGCAACCTTTCCCTTTTCAGACAGAAAGACAGGTTTGCTACCACTGGCCCACCAGGCCCCATAGTGTGCTGTTTGTAAACTCGGTGGTGGAGGACAGGATAGCCTGGTGGTTAGAGCTTTGCACTCATGATCTGATGGCCCAGGATCCATCCCAGGTTTCAGCTACCACAGAGACGACCATTCAAGAGGATTTTCCCCCATGAGTTAATATCTGCCGACTCCACTCCTCCCAAAGTCCTTCAGACGAGACTATACACTAAGGCCCCGTGTCCAAACAGGCAGAACATGTTATGCACATATTAAAACCTGTTCCACCTTTGGGAAGAGTAGGCCCTTGGGTGCTGGTGGGAACGGATGACATTTAAAAACACATTCACACTGTTTAGACACATCATCCCTGAAGTTAAAATGCAGCTACCTTAATGATGGGCAAAAACAGTCACATATTCAAAAGTCTCGCCATTAGTGAACCTTGGAACTGTAGCTGAGGACTGACCCCCTCCCCATATCAATACCAAAGCCCCCCCCACCCCCCTAAAAACCAACAAACAAACTCAGCAGTAAAAAAGATCAAAGTGGTGTTTGTGCTGGTAGTAGTTTGCCTTCAAAGCACAGAATTGTTTCAGCAGATCGTCTTCTCTTCTTAGCCCTTTACCCACTCAATGCATGTGAAAAAGGAAGGAAGATCTGTGAGAGAGAATGCTTGTCACTGCACTGGGCAGCAAAGTATTCAGTTCACTGGTTAGGAGTTGTGCAATAGGCATCAATTTATGTTGCACTACAGACTTTCAAAGCCAGCCTCCTTCCCCACCACCTCTACAGCTCTTCAAAGCTGGATTATGATTCATCTAAAAATAATTGTACTTTTGAAAATTCCACTCCATATCGTTTATAGCCCTACCGCCCACCTTAGAAAAATCAATAGATTAGGCAAACAGATCTATAGTGTTTATGTTAAGGTACTCAAGAGAGTTGAAAACTTAGGCGTACTGATGAAAGAAGTTCCCTTTCATTAGTTTACTGCGCAACAAACAGATTGATGAACTTACAAAACAGGGTCCACACAGAAAGAACGGTGTGAAAGCAGCCTCACCTTCTGAAAAGAATACAACCCATTACCACATAAAAAATGCCAAAACAGAACCCACAAACAAAATGAAAATACACCCCCCACAATCTAAGAATAAGCACCCTCCCCCAAGGAAAAAACACAAAACTATACACTTTATAGGGAGCAATGCCTTATAGACAAACACCACTATCATCCATCACTTCAACACACACACTTTTTTTTTGTTGCTTTTTTTTTTGGAGGGGGGGGTCTAATATAACTTATAATGATGATGACAATAATAATATGATAATCAAATCAACAAAAATTATATCACTTATGTGAATAGACATTTAAACTGAAGAGCACAGAGAGAGAGAGAGAGAGAGAGAGAGAGAGAGAGAGAGAGAGAGAGAGAGAGAGAGAGAGAGAGAGAGAGAGAGAGAGAGAGAGAGAGAGAGAGAGAGATGCACATTGAAAAAGAAATTCCTGGTATAAGATTAGGAAAAACTACTCATAATTATGGAATGGGCAGCTAACAGAAAAGCACTAAGGATTGTGATGCACTTCAGCGTGATATCCTATTCAGCACACAGCCTCCCCAACCAACCACCGGCACACCGCCATAGGTTGTCCATTCACCAACCAGCCACTGCCATAGGTTGTCCATTCACCAACCAGCCACCGCCATAGGTTGTCCATTCACCAACCAACCACCGCCATAGGTTGTCCATTCACCAACCAACCACCGCCATAGGTTGTCCATTCACCAACCAACCACCGCCATAGGTTGTCCATTCACCAACCAACCACCGCCATAGGTTGTCCATTCACCAACCAACCACCGCCATAGGTTGTCCATTCACCAAGCAAAGATGAGTTTGGGGGACAACGGCACTTGAGGATTCTGAGTAACCTGATAAGATACCGGCCTATTTATAACTTGCTGATGTTCAAACGTCATTTGCAGATTCTTCCTTCTTTCGGTTTTAGGTCTTTTCTATCAGCTGACAGAATTTGATTGGAAGTTTTCACTCCAGGCACAGACAGAAGAAGTTTTCTGTTTTGGGAGCCAAAACACATGTACCTTCTCAGCAGCTGGTGAAGATATTTCAATTGGTGAACACATCTTCTTCACTAGATGCTTCATTGCCTTTGTTCCCTTTCTTTGTCAGCAAATTTTTGCAATCTCAGCTTTGATTGTCAATCATTTGACCACGATAATGACGGTGTTGAGTCAAATCAAGTCTGCAGAACTAATACAGTTTGCGACAATCACACTTCATTTGTAATCTTGTCCATGTCTTTAACTTCACAGTGGTACAAAGCTGCCTCTTTGCGGGAAGTTATAATTTCTTGAATTCAAATTCTTTGGTGTCAAAAGTCTTGGAAAGAAACATGTCTGAAATAATGTAATTTGCATCACAGTTGCTTCTTCCCGATAATTGTTGAAGTGAACCTCAGGAGTCTTCTGCCTTTGACCTCGCAGTGAAGTGATTTCTGATTGGTTAAAAGTGGTAATGTGGTGACTGGTTTCTCAATCTTATTTGCATTAGGAAGATATCTGCATGTTCCGAAAGTGACTTAAGGTCAAGTTCCCAACATTTAAAGATGGTTCGCTTCCTCTGATCGTTCTGAATGCCTTTTGCCGGAATTTTTGCTTTGATGACCAAACTACCAAAAAATTTTAAAAAACCCTCTGGAACAGCAGAAAAATAAAAAAGCTGCAGAAATGAAATTACTGACAGCGGGAAAAGTGGAGAAATCAATGCCAGCAGACTGAGTGAACTGCAAAACAGTCCTGCAAACTGAATGCTCATAAAAGCACATGTATACACACGCACACACACAGAGAGTACTACAGCACTGAGGAATGCAGAAGTTGTTGCAAAATTTATTAACTTTGCGATAGACTGTACATGCAACAAACTATCCAGTCTGAAATATCACAAATAGTATGTACTGCGTTTTTAGGAAAAGATATCAAACACAATTTTACTGAGAGAAATGAATCCAGTGCACATTTGATACCAGACTACATAATGGTAAAACAATAGTGAAGTTAGGATACACCTTCGACATTACTAAGTTCTGTATGAGATTTCATTCCAAAACTATTTTTTCATTCTGTATGAGATTTCATTCCAAAACTATTTTTCAAAACCTTTTTCTTCCCTGTGGGGATGCCGGGCGCCTGTCAGTATAAATAGCATCCCCACCTTCTGGAAATTCTGTGCTAGGAATTCCCTCTTTATTTCCCTCTTTCTTTCTGCCTTGTTCCTTTTCTTCCTGTCACCTCCTTGTCTATTTCTGCCTTTTTGGTCCAATTGCTTGCCCTTTTTTCAGAAAGACTGGAAAAAAAACCACACCCAGTTCTCTCCCATGCTGGAGTTGAATGTGCTGGGCCTGACTTGGCAAGTGCTAATGAACGGCAGCGCAACGCATTTTTGCTCATGTGGCAGACAACAACAGTTGCTGTCTGAGCGTTCAAAGAAGAAGAAGAAGGAGAAAACCTTTTTGTGTTGTATCGGAGGATGAACATTTTTCAAACTCACCTTTTAAAAAGGAATTTTCAGTTGCATTTCACACTTGCTCATGAACCAAGAACCATTTCTAGCTTTACAGTTTGTTGTGAAGCAATATGCATTTGTATGATTATAGTAACTTCTTTGATGCTTTTCCTCCATATGGCTCTATCGTCATTCATTCTAACACAGTTCAGTTTTCACCACTCTTCAATAACTCAGTCACTGTCCTCTGCAATAGAAGCGTTAAAAACTAACCTCTAAGCTGCTCTGCAAAAAGAACAGAATGAAAAACAAACTTGACTACCTTACTTCACACAGTGGAAAAACCAACAAAGTTTTCATTCCCTCCCCCTCCAAAACAAAAGAAAAAAGAAAAGAAAACAAACCCTCAAAAGCCTAACCAACCAAACAAAAAAGACACCTAGTATGTTCTTTCGAGCCAGAAGGCCCATAGAGCCGGAGCTTATCCCGGTTTCTGTAGCGTTAAGCGAACTGATGGTTTTTCACCACCCCTGTGACAGGACGCTAGTCTGTCGCCAGATACTTCCCCAGTAGAGCTGGTACCCACTTGTACACCTGGGTGGAGTGAGGAAAATAGGAGTAAAGTGTCTTTCCCAAGGACACAACACCGAGCCGAGCGGGGATCGAACCCGCGACCTCTGGATCACGAGCTGACCGCCAAAACCACTCGACCACGGTGCCTCCTCTTCTATTTCCACCCCAGCACCATTCTTGCTAACCCAAACATGCAAGCCATGAAGCCTAAGTCCAGTAAGAAGGTCAGTATTTACACACATACAAAACCACTTTCATGTTAACTCTTTCACCGCTATAGGCGACTTTTGTCGATGGAGCAGGTCATGTTAAAAAGGGCAGATTTTCATACAGTAACAAGGTTTCACCCCTCAGTTGACTTGCACACATGATAGAAGACATAATTAATCATCCTTCAACCCTGACCCAGTTTGGAGTGGAAAAACCAACCAGGTTATTCTGACACAGACTGAATGGAGAGAAATCAGTACCAGTGCTGAAAAAACACTTGGCATGAAGAGAGTTCTTCAGTCAGAAACTTGGCCGAGAAAGAGTTAAAAGAAAAGATTCTGTTAGCAACAACAACAACAACAATGCTCTAACTTCTTTAGGTTTCTCAAAAGAAAACAAATAACAATTACAAAAAAACTCATCCACTTCTTGGAAAAAAACAAAACAAAGCCAACCAACCAACTAAAAGACCTTAAATAAGAAAAAAAATAGAGGTAGAGGAATCATTATGTGTTAAAATATTCTACATTTATTTCACAATATTTCATTATTTGCCACAACAGACAAAGTGGTGGGGGTGAAGGAGGTAGCAAGACGTTAAAGATGGAAAAACTTTTTATCTTTCAACCTAAAAATCAAACAAAACAAAAAAGCTCCAAGGTTCAACAATGATGAGATTTTGCGAACGCGATCACTTTTATCCAGCATTAAGGGAACAGTTTTTATCAAAACAGTTTAGGAAATGCTTGAATAATGTGTAAGCGGAAAAGGAATAGCATAAAGAAACAAAACCAAAAAAAGAATATCCCCCCCCCCCAACAAAATAGCTCCACAAAGAATCAAGTAAACAAAAAATAAATACACAATACATGTACAGCAGATAAGTTAATAATAAAAAAAAAAATGGAGCAAGTGGAGGGGGGAACCAAATACAGGAACATGGGAATTCTCCCTCACTTCCACTCTATTCCTGGTAACCACAGCAGGCCTGATTAGAAGCTTAAAGACTTAAAAAAAAAAAAATTCTTTTATTTCTAGGATAATGGATTAAGCACCCATGAGCTTTTCTACATCCAGTCTCCATGTGCATGCGGCTTTGTGAATTTCATCATCTTTTCCCACTGGCACACAATGGCCTACTCTTAAGAAAGGTGGAACAGGTTTTAACATGTGTGCAAGACACAATTTGTCAAAGACGGTTTGATGATTATTGGTAACAACAAGGCCAATTCCCCCTCTAAAAAGCAAAGGACTCAACTACCTCTAACAGAGTCTGTTAACGACAACAACAGGGAGCTAACTTCTTCAGGTTTCAAATCATAACCTCCCCCCCCTCCTGCCTGTTCTTTTTTCCCACTAAAAAAAGGGACAAGAGGTGGGGGAGTTACTTCATGTCAAATATTCCTTATTTTCTACCTACACATCTGCAAAATGATACAAAGTGTGTGTGTGTGTGTGTGTGTGTGTGTGTGTGTGTGTGTGTGTGTGTGTGTGTGTTGGCAGGGGTGGTGGTGGTGGCAATTAGAGATAAAAAGATATCTTGAAATCAGTTTAGCGGAATTCCCCCATGGGATGCCAGGGGCCTGTCAGTATAAATAGCGTCTCCACATTCTGGAAATTCTGTGCTAAAAACTTCCTCTTTTCTATCACTCTCTTTGTTTCTGCTTTGTTCCTTTTCTTTCTGTCGTTTCCTCCTTCTTGTCTATTTTTTGCTTTCTTGGCCCACTTCTCTGCCTTTTTGCCAGAAAGACTTGAAAGATAACAATTCTCTCTAGGGTAAACCGTGACAATTTCGGCCCTCTGGCTGGGTAGCAACACTAAAACCCCAACCCTTCCTTCTCTATCAAAAAGTGGATTTGTCCAGTTTATATGGTCCAACAAATAATTCTTAATAATGAAAACTACGTGGCTCTGAGAGTATTTCTTGTAAATGTGCGTCCATAGAGTGAGATGAAATCACGATCAATGTCACGGCGTCTCGCTGACGGCCATCTTGAACTGAAAAACGATATCTGGCAGAAACTACCTCTGCTTTAGATTTTTGACCAAAAACTTCTTTTAACGTCGAGTACAATCTGGTTATGGAACAGACTGTTATAGAAGTCACTGTCTGTGTAATTATCGTTATGTTTATGCTTTATGACTAGAAATTTATGAAAAATTAACCATTTTTTAGTGTCCGAAATTGCATGTTAGGGAAAAATGTATGCCATGCAATTTCTGACAGGCATTCATAGTCTTAGATAATTCAATAAGACAGAAATAATCGAACTGTTGGTTTATATATTTCTGTTGATTAAAGTAATCTTAACACTATGAGTGAACATCTGTGTTTATCCGAGTGTTACAGGTACTAACACATACATGCGTACATGCACAGCTATGCAAAATGCACACTATCTGTTATCTTTTCACCGTTTAATTTTTTGTCACCTTCTCTTGTCTCTTTTATTACAATAAACACAATCAAACCACCAAAACGAAGTAGAATATATCAAATCCACTAATTTTCATGTTCCAGTTTTCCCTCTGGATGCCCTGTCTGAAATTGCCTGGGGGGAGGGGGGTGTCAAAGTTGTCACAGGAACTTATAGGCTAGATTGGGGTCAGTATCTAATAAATATTCATGAGCTTGTACCACAAGCCACAGTCAAAACGCTCACTGATTGGTCAATCTATCAGACCTCTGAAAACTAGGCTGGCTGGCTGTTGAGTGTGTGAGTCAAAATAGGCGATAGAGTGAGAGCATTGTAGAAACTGTCAGACATTGTCACGGTGTACCCTAGTGCCAAAGTCGGATGCGCTGGGCCCGACTTGTCAGGTGCTTAACAGCAGCGCGACACATTCTCGCTCATATAACAGACAACAAAAGTCTGAGCGTTCGACGAAGAAGTTAAGCAGAACGATGCTCAAAGAATGCATGAGCAAAAGGAATAATAACATATAATATCTCCACCTCCACCACAAAAAGGATACAACCTTGGCTTGGCAACAAATATACCAAAAAACGTTAAGTTTGCTAACTTAATTTAAACAATTTGCTCACTTAAACCATCTCCAGTCTGATCCAATCCAAAGAACAATCCACGTACTGTGGAATGTTTTGGGGAAACTGAAATTAGTAAATGTGCAAATAAACAAATCAACAGCTTCCTGACTGCTGATTGATTGAACAAACCAAAATGTCATCCCTACCAACATATTAGCAAACCTGGGGTATGTGTTAGACACTCCATTCTGTCTGTCAGTGCACAAGTGAGTTGTTCATTCCAACAGATTATGTGTTAGCGCCTTTGCCAGCACCTGCCATGTTCACTGTCACTCAGCTCCTTGCTGTCAGTGAGTACGTACGTACGTGTACATGTATGTGTGTTCATTCCACCAGATTCTTCATTCGTGCGTATGCCTGCAACACAGAAATGTCATATTTTTTGGAAAAATAGAAGTAGGAAAAAAAATGTTGAATCTGTTAATAAAATCAAAGGAAAAGAAGAGAAAATCTTGTCTTAACAAGTTTAGCCAATACCTGTCATTACACAATTATCACCCCTTAATAATAATAATGTATGGAATTTATATAGCGCTGAATCTTGTAAAGCAACAAATCAAAGTGCTCAGGTGACTTTTTTTTTTTTTATAATATCGAGGATAATGGAACAAGCACTCATGTGCTTTTTTACATCCAGTCCCCATGTGTATGCGGTTTTGTAAATTTTGTCATGTTCACACCGGCACACAATGGCCTACTCTTTTGAAAAGCGGAACAGGATTTAACATGTGCGCAAGATGTTCTGCATACGTTCACACATGGGGCCTCGGTTTATAGTCTCATTCATCCGAAGGACTTTGACATTCAGTTCGATTTTTTTGTCAAACTGGGAAGAAAGGGCGAGGCTGGGAATCGAACCCAGAACCTCATGGTTTACTTGTTGGCAGGCAAACGTCTTAACCATCCTGCCACCTTCCTTCCTTATTGAACAAAAAACCAACCCAACCAGAAGTACTGATTATTTGTTACCTAAAGGAATAGTAATGAAGGTGAGGAATGAAAGCACTGCCCAGTTGATGGTGGAAAATAAAATTAAAGGAATAAAGCACATTCATAATCTAAAACCACAAGGTTTTTTCCTTCCTGAGCTAGAACTCAGAGGTTCACCAATGGTGAGATTTTGCAGATGTTTTTGCTCACCGTGGTGGCAGCATTTCAACTTTGGAGATGTGTGCTGGGTATGTTCCTGTTTCTGTAGTAGCCCACCAAACACTCACATGCATTAGGGGATGTGTATATACACAAAGGGAATCAAGGCTGTGTCAGATCTACACTGAATCAAGGCTGTGTCAGATCTACACTGAATCAAGGCTGTGTCAGCTCGACACCGAATCAAGGCTGTGTCAGCTCGACACTGAATCAAGGCTCTGGCAGACTACACTGAATCAAGGCTGTGTCAGCTCTACACTGAATCAAGGCTGTGTCAGCTCTACACTGAATCAAGGCTGTGTCAGCTCTACACTGAATCAAGGCTGTGTCAGCTCTACACTGAATCAAGGCTGTGTCAGCTCTACACTGAATCAAGGCTGTGTCAGCTCTACACTGAATCAAGGCTGTGTCAGCTCTACACTGAATCAAGGCTGTGTCAGACTACACTTGAAGCTCTGACCCCAGAGATCATAAAAACCTCCACCCTTAGTTCATCAGACGTTGCCGGGCTTTGAACCCACAACTTCATGGGTGGACTCATGCGATTGAAGTCAACCAGTCTTAACCACTCAGCTATGGCGTCCGTCCCATTCGCTAGATTTAATTTCTGAAGGAAATGTACACTTCTCAACAGATAACTTTCCCCACAATTTCACTTCTGTCCGTGCATTGTGTTTGTGATTTTTTGCCCCCACACAAACACAATGTTTAAGGAGAGTTGCATTATTATGTTTAAGGAGAGTTGCGTGCCTGTAAATGATTGAGTGCAAGCGCTTCGATTTGTTTGTTTTTTACAAGATTCAGCGCTATATAAATTCCATATATTATTATTATTACAATGCATGGACAGAAGTGAAATTGTGGGATCAAAGCAGAGAAAAGATAACTCTTCCAAGTTATCTCTCTTTTGCTCTGTCCTCATGACATTGTAACAGCTGAAACTGCACAAGGGTCTACAGGATGATCGTGCAGTCTGAAGAGCCTAAAAGGAACTTGATGCGCTGGGCTTGACCTGTCAGGCGCATAACGGCAGTGCAATGCATTTTCGCCAACATGACAGAAAATGATAGTTGATGTCTGAGCGTTCAACGAAGAAGAAGAAGAAAAGGAAGTTTCCTGTTATCAAACATGTATCTCTCAACTTAAAATGAGAACAAAACATGTATCTATTTTCCGTTCTTCAGCTAGAGCTCTGAGGTTTACTTACCAGTGGTGAGATTTTGCGTATTCCACCGATTTTACCCACCTTAAAGGTACCCGCATATATTCCGACTTAAGGGATGGCATCTAAACAAGACACCTTTGTGCGTGTGCTTTAAAAATGTTGTCATCCGTTTCTATCGGCAAGAAATGGCCTACTCTCCTGAAAAAAGGGACAGGTTTTTAATGTGTGCGCAAGATGTTCTGCATGTATTCACACATGGGGCCTTGGCTTATAGTCTCATCTAAAGGAGATTTGGGTGAGTGGAGTGGGTACTAATGTTAATGAAAAATTCCTGAAAACGGACGCTTCCATGGTAGCTCAATCCTGAGCCATCAGATCATGAGCGCAATGCTCTAACCACAAGCCCCCCCCCCCCCCCACCCTCCATCTGTCTATCTAAAATGAGAACCCTGTGGTTTACCTATGCATACATATACTTTTTCTGACCGTGACAGGGGAGTCCATGCTGAAGTGAGTGTTTTGACACCACGCCACCAGTTCATCGTAGCGTTCAGGGAAGTGATCAAAGTACAGCTCCATCAGCACCTCTGCCTGTGGCAGCCTGTATACATACACATTGTTCTGTGTCACATGCCATCCATCAACACTTCTGCCTGTGGCAGCCTGTATACATACACATTGTTCTGTGTCACATGCCATCCATCAACACTTCTGCCTGTGGCAGCCTGTATACATACACATTGTTCTGTGTCACACGCCATCCATCAACACCTCTGCCTGTATACATACACATTGTTCTGTGTCACATGCCATCCATCAACAAAGGATTGCTGTCACATGTCATCCATCAACAAATGATTGCTGTCACATGCCATCCATCAACAAAGGATTGCTGTCACATGTCATCCATCAACAAAGGATTGCTGTCACATGCCATCCAACAACAAAGGATTGCTGTCACATGCCATTAACAACTCTAACATTCAGAATGATCAATTCAACAAAAAACTATGTTTTTTAAAAAAGAAGCATGGCTATTTTCATGGTAAACAAGATGTCCAAGCACCACACAGGATGGGCCCTGTTATCAACTCATCCTGCCTTTCCTTTCCACACCTGTAGCAGGCAAGGAAGCTAAGATGTGCAGGCCATGCTGTACACAAAACCAATATACGGACCTCATCAAAGCTGTCTTTCAACACAAGACTGAGGCAAAAAGAAAAAAAGGCAGACCACCAGCTTCTCTCATTGGCAACGTCACCAAATCCTGTGGCCTGAGAATCCATGAAGTCAGCAGGGCCAGCAAAGACCAGAGCAAATGGAGAAGGAGACACGTCAGTGTTATTTGGTGCAGCGGTGAACTCATTGGCAATGTGCAGTTGCTATAAATGCCACCATTTTTTATTATTTTTAAACCCACTTGATCCAGTTCAGGTAAAAGGTAAAGGTGTCCCATAACCTATAAGGTCGTAGGGGAGCGAGGCGTCAGATACCTCACTTCTCTAGGGCCAGCGTATTGAGGGCGGCGCCCATCTCCTCTCCCTCGCTGCTTTACCTTCCCTGACCCTAAAGAGGACAGGTACCCATTTACAGCTGGGTGAACTGGGGGAACTGTACTGAAGCCAAGGCGCGCAAACGGTCACCCATCCAAGTGGTAACCACGCTCGACGCTGCTTAACTTGGCTGGGGGAAAGCGAGTGCTCCGACCACCGAGCTATCCCGTCCCCTGATCCAGTTCAATCGAAGGGAAATTACTTTTGCTTCTAGCTGAATTAGTCTCCTTTCAATTGTGTTAGTTCCCTTTTACTGTCAGTTGCTTTCTGCGTGGTTTTGGATTTGTTGTTACAACTCCGTGAGGTGGCCTTTTTTCAATGATGAAAAGGGTGACAAAGAAGAGGTACATGCTGGAAATAAAGTATTATTGTCAAACTTTACTTCAGAGTGATTCTTGAGCCTCAGGAAACCTCGCTGTGTAGTGTGGAGTCAGTGTGATTCTTTCGTGTGGATTAGCGGATAGGTGTTTACTCATTGTTGAGGCAAGCCTGTGTGTGTTAAGAAAGGGTTTTTTGTTTTTTTGAGCATTCGTTGACTTACTTTAAAGCAAAACAAAACAATTGGGAGATATGTGGACAAATAGCCGGGAAAATCCTAATATAACCCAAGTATTTGTAACTTACAATCATATCTCTAGCAACAACAAACACCATATAAAAACCATGACGTTATTTGCAATTTGTCGTAAGCCTTGTGACTGACATGTGGTTGGAGAGGGCGAAGAGGAGACAGCCGTCGATGTGGTCCTCGATGACGATGTAGAGCACAAAGTCCTGCAGGGCTTGCGGTGGGATCAGGTGGTAGTGGCCCTGCTCCAACACCTGCTGGAACACCGCTTCCCTCACCTGCAACACCACACCACCCCCACCCTATCCCTGTCAAAAAACATGCATGCATACACGCAAACTTTAAAGACAAAATGTTGACAACACTGACCCAAAAAAAAGGGCACGACTGATTCACATGCTGGATGTGGGTAAACAACCCTTTGGTACAGTGCCTTGAAAACTCCACACACAGAGGTAAGGAAGACACCCCAAATAGCAAACCTACTGACAAATAGTGAATATGGGGGGAAGGGTTTATAAAGTTTTTGTTGATCATTTCTGTATCTATATATTGTTACTTTTTCAAGCACATACACAACAAACTTGACGACAAAATATTGGACAAGACTGGTTAAAACATGTCTAGTTTTTTTGGGGTGCTTTTTTTCCTGGTTTTTTTTCCCTGGGGGAGTGTGCATGTGTGTTTGTCATGAGCCTCAGTTCATGATGTCATCTGAGACTAGCACCCAGACCACCACTGATGGTCCCCTGGATTGGGGGAGAAGTGCTGACTCCAACAGGACTGACCTCAACCTTTTGATGGGTATGCTCATCTAGTTCCCTCCCCCCCCCACCATGTGGAATTCTATCAAACATTCCCAAATATATTTCAATTTTGTCCCTGTCCACAAAATCCCTTTTGTGAATGGGCTGACTAACTTGACACACACATACCATTCGTCACTGTCACAGATGGGTGTGTACTGCTAGACTAGCAATCTACCACAGAGAAAAGAGAGCACAAGACCATGGCCAAGCGGTCAGTTCCTAAAGCTGAAGTCTGGGCACCTGTGTGGCGGAAGGCAGACTGAAGCCCCGGGCTGTCAGGTCATAGGTCTGCGTCACCAGCGTGCCGGGATCCTGGCTCACCGCCGTCTGAAGAAACAACAACAACAACAACACACCAAAATCTAGTCCACGCTTGTTATACACTGCAGGCACAGTACTTTATATTATATGTTATACCTCTTTAAGTCATGGCAGATTTCTTTGAGTGAAATTCGAGTTACCCTCCTCATGGAGAGCGCGCTGCCACAAAAGCAGCGCCACTCATTACTTTTTTCTTTTCCTGTCCTGTTTCCCTATCAGAGTGGCTTTTTCCTACAACATTTTGCCAGGGACAACTCTCTTATTGCCATGGGTTCTTTTAAATGTGCTAAATAATTATGTGTGACACACCAGACCTCGGTTTATCTTATCATCCAAAAGACTAGCACCCAGACCACCACTCATGGTCTAGTGGATGGGGGTGGGAGTTTTGGCCCCAACCGCTGAGTCATAGCTATAAATATGACATCAAAAAACATTTTCTTAAATCCAGGTGCGATGAGCAAATATAAGGTGTAAGGTGTAAAGCTGGGGAATGCTCAACAACGAAGAACAGCTTAGATAAAATGTGTGCACCGCTAATAAAAATGGAAAAACTACACTTTACTGCCACCAGCCATGGCTGACCTAAGACGAACGAAGGATCGTGCTTTGCATGTAGATGTAATATATATATATATATATGTGTGTGTGACCACACATGGGACCTTGGCTGGCAGTGTCATCCACAAGACCTGCAGAGGGATAGAGTCGGACACAATATCGGGGGGCGGGATAGCCAGTGGTTAGAGCGTTGTCCTCGTGATCCAACAGCCTGGGATCGAGCCACCACGCAGACACCCGCTTTAGGGAACTTTACCCTGGAGTTAACACCATATCAGTACTGACTCCACTCCTCCAAAAGTCCTTCGGATGAAACCATAAACCGAGACCCCATGTGTGCATGCATGCAGAACATCTTGTGCACACATTAAAAACCTGTTCCATTTTTCGTGCTAGTAGGAACAGATGACAATTTTTATTTTAAAAACGCATGCACACAGGGTTTCTGTTTTGACACGCTCCCTGAAGACAGATTATGGCTGGCTGCCTTAATGGTAGGTCACAGTCAGTCACAAGAACAGCACTGCACTGGACCCCTGAAGGAAGGAGAAAGAAAGGAAGACCAAAAGCAACGCGGAGGAGGAGGACTGTAGAAAGGGAGATGAAAGCCATGCAGCACTCTTGGGGATCAGTGACAAGGTTGGCCCAGAATAGGCAGGAGTGGAAGCGCTTTGTTGCTGCCCTACACACCACTGGGTGTAATGGTTAATGATGATGATGTTGGTTAATGGTAGGTAAAGACAGTGGCGTACACACACAATCTTACCGTGGGTGAACCTTGAAGCTCTGACGAATGGAAAAGAAGAAGAAAAGAACCAATGTGAACTCAAAAAAGAAAACCAGTATCTGAAACGGACACCTCAGAGGAGACTGGAACCAGCACCCTTAAGTTACAGTAAGATCATGAGTTTGACGCTTCGCCCACCAGGCCGTCCTGCCTGTCCCCCAAATGTACAATATTTCACACACACACAAAACCAAACACAAAAACCCAAACACCACCTTACCTGTCTCATGAGACTTCAGTCAAACTGGTAATCCCCAAAACAACTGGTTGGTTGATTTCTAGATTCATCAGGCAATTTCCCTTACAGAGCAAAATATACTACAGAGCAGTGAGTGTGGTGTGGAGTGATGTGGTGTGGAGTGGTGTGATGTGGAGAGTGGAGAGGAGCGGTGTGGTGAAGTGTAGTGTGGTGCAGTGTAGTGTAGTGTGTACCTGGATGTCTTCAGGCGACACAGAGGGGTCCGTAGTGTAGTGTAGTGTAGTGAAGTGTAGTGCAGTGCAGTGTAGTGTAGTGCAGTGTAGTGTGGTGTGGTGTGGTGTGGTGCAGTGCAGTGTGGTGTAATATGGTGTGTACCTGGATGTCTTCAGGGGACACAGAGGGGTCCATCAGCATACAGGCAGCAGCACAGACGTCCAGCTTCAACTGCTGGAAATGCTGCCTGATGGTCTGCAGGTCTACCTGACTGCTCACGGGACAGCTGCACACACACACACACACACACACACACACACGTGTGTGTACATACAACTGTACACCTGATAACAGCACCACACAGGAATTCTTGCAGTTTCTTACTGGTGTGTGTGTGTGCGTAAACAGGTGAATGCATATGTATGTGTGCATGCACGTGTGTGTGTGAGAGAGTGTGTATGCATGTGGCTGCAGCGTGTATACATGTGCATTTTGGCAACAAGAGGAAGCTGAGAGGTCTACATCTGTTATAAAATCCACAGCATACTCAACTCTGGCAGGAAGAAAATACTGCCCCCATCTTGACCCTCCCCCCCCCCACCTCCTCTTCACTTTCAAATATACAGCCTTTGATGAAAGGTGAAAGGGCATATCCTGCACAAGTTGGTTTTTGGACACAAATGATATGAATTTAGAAAGAGAGAGATGGCATCTTCTTTTCTCCTGAATGTTTCTAGTTTTCTTTGGGCAACAGAGCAAGGCACAGGCCTTGACTGCAATCTGACACAGTATACAGTAGATGACAACAGACTATGTCAATTAACACACATGACAACTAAGGTTGTTGCTTCTACGCTTCTGCAGAGGACAGCAGCAAGGACTGGACTCACCTCTGCAGGAGGTTGAAGGTGTGCAGACAGCTCTTCATCTGATCGTCTGACAGTGGCACTGATGCTGAAACACAAATACACACAACATGACAAAAGGCATCTTTTCACTTTTTCGCAATCATTTTACTCTGGGTGTTCACATACAGATAATTTTTGGTTCTTGTTCATCAGTCACAGCTCCCAGGTTGACCAATTTACCAACCACAAGGTAAATGCATTTTTCTGACTTTGGGGATAGTGTCTAAACATGACACCTGTGTGCATGCATTTAAAAAAAGAAAGAAAGATTTTTTTTAAACAATATGTCATCTATTCCTACCAGTACAGATATGGTCCACTCTTCCAAAAGGCTGAATGGGTGTCTAACGTGTGCACAAGATGTTCTGCATGCGTTCACACATGGGGCTTCAGTTTATAGTCTCATTCAAAGGACTTTTGGGAAAGTGGATGTTATCTCCAAGGTAACAACATCCTCTAAAAAGGGTGCCTTCCTGGTGGCTCCATCCCGGGCTATCAGATCAATAGCACAACACTCTAACCACCAGGCTGTCCCGCCCCCTGATATACAGATAATTCACCTGAGCAATGCTGTAATCAGCGAATAACTGGATTTCTGCACTCTGAAATCCCCCCTCTCTCTCTCTTTGAAACTAGACCTAAGCAAAGAGCCAAGGCCTACATGTTGTTATGCACTGAAGTGTCGATCCCACAATGCTGACTGACTGACCTGAGGTGAGGGGACTGAGGAGTACAGCTTGCCAGGCGGCTGCAAAGACAGGCAGACTCCACAACGCAGGCACTTTCTGCAGTCTCTGCAGCACTTGTTCCAGGTCGGACAGCTGTGATAGGAGACAGTAACATACTTGTCAATGACACGTGACTGACAATAACACTGGTCTTTGTTAGGCTCTAAGAGATAAAATATCGTTTATGGATGAAGAAATTGGTCAAAAACAAAATTGGTAATTGAGGACAAGAATACATGCATAGATTTGTAGATGGCAGAATCCACATCAAATGAATGACAACTGGTGAACAGTCATTGGAGAGAGAGAGACAGACAGACAGACTCACAGAGAGAAAGAGAGAGAGAGAGACAGAGAGAGAGAGACAGACTCACAGAGAGAGAGACAGACAGACTCACAGAGAGAGAGAGAGAGAGAGAGAGAGAGAGAGAGAGAGAGAGCACTGGCACTGACCATGTGGAGGTTGAGCATCTGCTGCAGGATAGCTGTCCACTGCTGTCGGCTGTACAGGCTGTGATCCAGGCACAGGGCAGCTGTCAACCGTACAGCCTGTAAGCAGCCAGTGACAGCACAATGTGTTATCCACACCACTCAGTATTGATTCAATGTGTTATCCACACCACTCATTATTGATTCAATGTGTTATCCACACCACTCATCATTGATTCAATGTGTTATCCACACCACTCATTATTGATTCAACGTGTTATCCACACCACTCATTATTGATTCAACGTGTTATCCACACCACTCATTATTGATTCAATGTGTTATCCACACCACTCATTACTGATTCAATGTGTTATCCATATTGATTCAATGTGTTATCCACACCACTCATTACTGATTCAATGTGTTATCCACACCACTCATTATTGACTCAATGCGTTATCCACACCATTCATTATTGATTCAATGTGTTACCCACACCACTCATTATTGATTCAATGTGTTATCCACACCACTCATTATTGATTCAATGTGTTATCCACACCACTCATAATTGATTCAATGTGTTATCCACGCCACTCATTATTGATTCAGTGTGTTATCCACGCCACTCATTATGGATTCAAAGTGTTATCCACGCCACTCATTATTGATTCAATGTGTTATCCACACCACTCATTATTGATTCAATGTGTTATCCACACCACTCATTATTGATTCAATGTGTTATCCACACAACACATTATTGATTCAATGTGTTACCCACACCACTCATTATTGATTCAGTGTGTTATCCACACCACTCATTATTGATTCAGTGTGTTATCCACACCACTCATTATTGGTTCAGTGTGTTATCCACACCACTCATTATTGAATCAGCGTGTTATCCACACCACTCAATATTGATTCAATGTGTTACCCACACCACTCATTATTGATTCAGTGTGTTATCCACACCACTCATTATTGATTCAGTGTGTTATCCACACCACTCATTATTGGTTCAGTGTGTTATCCACACCACTCATTATTGAATCAGCGTGTTATCCACACCACTCAATATTGATTCAATGTGTTATCCACACCACTCATTATTGACTCAATGTGTTCAAAAACTGTCAGCAGCCAATGACAGTAAAATTCATCACCAACACCACTGCTTATTGATTCAATGTGTTTAAAAACTTAAAGCAGCCAGTGCCAGCACAATGTACTACCAACACCACTGACAACAGCTTCAATGTATTCAAAACCTATCAGCCCTTGTAGGGATGCCAAGGGCCTGTCTACTCATCCATAAATCAACTGCCAGTATCACAGCCTGTGAACACATAACTTGGTCATAAAGTTACATGATAAAAATAATCTCTATCATCATCATTATTTAGACAAAAAGTTTTTTATTCTTTTATATCGAGGATAATGGAATAAGCACTTATGTGCTTTTTTACATCCAGTCCCCGTGTGGTTTTGTAAATTCTGTCATCTGTTCCCACCGGCACACAATGGCCTACACTTACGAAAAACAGAACAGGATTTAACGAGTGCGCAAGATTTTTTTGTGTGTGTTCGCACATGGGACCTCGGTTTATAGTCTCATCTGAAGGACTTTTGGGGAGAGTGGAGTCTGGACAGATGTTAACTCCAGGGGAAAATATCCCCTTTCAACAGGAATCGAACCCAGGTCGTCAGATTGCGAGCTCAATGTTCTAACCGCTAGGCTACCCCATCCCCCCCCCATATTAGCAGTAGTAGTGGTGGTACAGTTTTTTTCAAAGAATTCTTGTATCTCTTTTCTATGTTGACACACTAATAAAGAAAAACCTACAAGCTTAAGTAATCTCAATGTTAATTTCTGCTGTAGTCTGCATGAGAGAGCTTCGAGTTACCTCTTCTACAGGCTGACAGAGCAGACAGATAAAGAAAGACCTCCATGTTCATTTTTGCTACAGTCTACATGGGTCTGTGTCATCTCTGCTGCAGGCTACACAGAGCAAACAGATAAAGAAAGACCTCCATGTTCATTTTGCTACAGCCTACATGGGTCTGTGTCATCTCTTCTACAGGCTGACAGAGCAGACAGATAAAGAAAGACCTCCATGTTCATTTTGCTACAGCCTACATGGGTCTGTGTCATCTCTGCTGCAGGCTACACAGAGCAAACAGATAAAGAAAGACCTCCATGTTCATTTTTGCTACAGCCTACAGTGGTTTGTGTCATCTCTGCTACAGGATGACAGACAGAGCTAAAGAGGAGCGTACAGGTTTCTGGTGCTTGTAGCTTCTCCAGATGCTCTTCACCAGCCCGGTCTTGTTGCAGGTCCTCAGCGTCTCCACAGAATGCTGCAGGTGCAGCTCCTCCAGCTGGCTCAGGTACGAGGAGGTGCGCAGCATTTCTCTGCAGGTGGAAAAGAACAATCAGCAGCCTAGGTAGCAGTTTCACTTTTTTCTCCCATTTTTTTTTCATGGTTTATTAGTAAATGAATATTTTCGTATTTAGGGTAAAAATATCTTAAAAATACAAAAAAAATCATCCTGGTAGGCAGGTCTGTGCCATGTGTGCAGACATACAAGCACACACACACACAAACACACACCACTGACAGACTGGCAGACAGACAGATAAAGAGTAAGGAAAGGGCAGAGGCTGACCTGAGGGCGTGGCCGGACAGCCCCAGAGGCTGCAGGTCGTTCTCGTTGGCGATCTGAAGCAGGCAGTACAGGCAGTTCATCCGACCCTGGTGACTGCTCTTCTTGGCCTCGCCCTGAAATACAACATCAACAACAACAACAACAGTAACAACAACTCTATCCTCTCATCTGGAATAAGATGAAAAATCCGCCACTCTCTCTCTCTCTCTATGCTCACACAACATACACACACATAAAGTGTTGTAGGCTAGGTATTGTACAGTGAGTAGAAGAACGGTGGCCAGATGGTTAAGACGCTCGCCTGCCTCAAGTACAGGAGGCACCGTGGTCGAGTGGTTTAGGCGGTCAACTCGTGATCCAGAGGTCGCGGGTTCGATCCCCGCTCGGCTCGGTGTTGTGTCCTTGGGAAAGACACTTTACTCCTATTTTCCCCACTCCACCCAGGTGTACAAGTGGGTACCAGCTCTGCTGGGGAAGTATCTGGCGACAGACTAGCGTCCTGTCACAGGGGTGGTGAAAAACCATCAGTTCGCTTAACGCTACAGAAACCGGGATAAGCTCCGGCTCTATGGGCCTTCTGGCTCGAAAGAACATACTGCCTCAAGTACACTGTGAGGTTCTGGGTTCAAACACCCACCCTGCCCTTTCTTCCCAGAGTAATGACAAAATCAAAGTGAATGTCATAGTCCTTCAGATGAGACTGTAAACCAAGGCCCTGTGTGCAAACACATGCAGAACATCTCACGCACACGTTAAAAACCCGTTCTGCCTTTCAGAAGAGTAGGCCATTGTGTGCTGGTAGGAATGGAGGACAGGAAAAGAACAACCCAGCATGCACACAGACACCACCCCTGAAGTCAGAATGCGGCTACCTAAATGGTGGGGGAGCCACATACACATAGATTTCACCATTGGTGAACCTCGGAGCTCTAGCTGAGGAATGGTAAAAAAACAACGAATAAAAAACAGTGAATACATGGGAATGATATCTTTAAAGGCCCTATTGTTTCTGTACATATAACAAAGGAGCAACGTGCATGCATGCACACACAAGCACACATATCTGAAATGTGCCGCGTGCATGCATGCACACACAAACACACACACATCTGAAATGTGCATGGATGCACACACACACATCTGAAATCTTCAACACTCTACATTTCAGTAGGTGGTATGGTTGGGAAACTCACAGTCTGCACAGTGTCCAGGAGGAACTTCACCATCTGTGACCTGGGGCCTCGGTGCAGGAAGTACAGCACCCTGCACAGCCACACAGCAGCGTGCAACATAGCGACATACACACACACACACCACACCACACATACACACACCCCGCACACACACCACACCACACCACACATACACACCACACACATCACACACCATACATACACACCACACACACACCACACATACACACCACACACACACACCACACATACACACCCACACCACACCACACACATCACACACACCACACATACACACACACACCACACCACACATACACACCCACACCACACCACACACACACCACACACACCACACATACACACACCACACCACACCACACACACACACACCACATACACACACCACACCACACCACACACACACCACACCACATACACACACACACCACACCACACCACACCACACAGCGTGCACCGTAGTGACACACACACACACTTTTCTGTTAGAACAGTGTACACAACTGTATCACACACACACTTTTCTGTTAGAACAGTGTACACAACTGTATCACACACACACTTTTCTGTTAGAACAGTGTACACAACTGTATCACACACACACTTTTCTGTTAGAACAGTGTACACAACTGTATCACACACACACTTTTCTGTTAGAACAGTGTACACAACTGTATCACACACACACTTTTCTGTTAGAACAGTGTACACAACTGTATCACACACACACTTTTCTGTTAGAACAGTGTACACAACTGTATCACACACACACTCTTTTCTGTTAGAACAGTGTACACAACTGTATCACACACACTCTTTTCTGTTAGAACAGTGTACACAACTGTATCACACACACTCTTTTCTGTTAGAACAGTGTATACAATTGTATCACACACACACTCTTTTGTGTTAGAGCAGTGTATACAATTGTATCACACACACATACACTATATCTGTGCAGTGTATACAATTGTATCACACACACACATACACTCTATGTCAGTGCAGTGTATACAATTGTATCACACACACATACACTCTTTATGTCTGTGCAGTGTATACAATTGTATCACACACACACATACACTCTATGTCAGTGCAGTGTATACAACTGTATCACACACACATACACTCTTTATGTCAGTGTAGACTATACAATTGTATCACACACACATACACTCTTTATGTCAGTGCAGTGTATACAATTGTATCACACACACATACACTCTTTATGTCAGTGCAGACTATACAATAGTATCACACACACATACACTCTTTATGTCAGTGCAGACTATACAATTGTATCACACACACATACACTCTTTATGTCAGTGCAGACTATACAATTGTATCACACACACATACACTCTTTATGTCAGTGCAGTGTATACAATTGTATCACACACACATACACTCTTTATGTCTGTGCAGTGTATACAATTGTATCACACACACACATACACTCTATGTCAGTGCAGTGTATACAACTGTATCACACACACATACACTCTTTATGTCAGTGTAGACTATACAATTGTATCACACACACATACACTCTTTATGTCAGTGCAGTGTATACAATTGTATCACACACACATACACTCTTTATGTCAGTGCAGACTATACAATAGTATCACACACACATACACTCTTTATGTCAGTGCAGACTATACAATTGTATCACACACACATACACTCTTTATGTCAGTGCAGACTATACAATTGTATCACACACATACACTCTTTATGTCAGTGCAGACTATACAATTGTATCACACACACATACACTCTTTATGTCAGTGCAGACTATACAATTGTATCACACACACATACACTCTTTATATCTGTGCAGTGTATGCAATTGTATCACACACACACATAAACTCTTTATATCAGTGTAGTGTATACAGTTGTATCACACACACACATACTCTTTATGTCAGTGCAGTGTATACAATTGTATCACACACACATACACTCTTTATGTCTGTGCAGTGTATGCAATTGTATTACACATACACTCACTCTTTTCCAATTTTTTCCAACTCATTCTTTTTATACAGTTTAAACAATAGTATTACACATACACACATAATTATACTCACTCTTTTTATAGTTTAAACAATAGTATTACATATAAACTCTTTTCTGTCAGTGCAGTGTATACAATTGTATCACACATATACTCACTCACTCTTTTTATACAGTGTAAACAATAGTATCACATATACACTCATTTTTCTTAATCAAAGATAAATATACCCAAGTTCTGTTCTGTCTGAACGTCCCATGCAATGCATTTTCTATGCTTCATATTCTATTTCTAACAAAAGGTAAAACTCCTAGTTGCTAGTTATCACTAGGAATTTTTGCAAACAACGAAGCAGTATATTCATATGATATACTATTTGCTCGAAAATCCTCTGAATTCCTCTTCATGGACGCTATCCTCGACATTGAGACATGATACAAGAAAGCAGCCACTCAGCCAGTAACATTCAGAACAATCTTACTTTACTTTTCAACTCATGGGAATTTTTTTGTTACTACTTCACACAATCATTTTCAAATGTTAACCAGTAACTTAAGATGCCACATATCTGCAGCTGGTACACACACACACACACATACTCACACTCTCTTTCTCATGCACACACATACTGAAAATACTTGCTAAATTTTACCTTACTTGGGAAGTCAATCTCAATGTAGATCTCATTCACAATGGTACTTTGACAGACAAATTTTAACCCTACATTCAGCACTCCATAAAATTATACAGCACACATGCATCAAAACTGAAAGGAGAAAACCCCACTGACATTAAGATGACAAACTGGAGTCTGAAATTCTTATGAAGAGAAAACTCCTTCTGCAGTAAATACCCCAGTGCAGTGTTGTGCAGCCAGACCTCTACTGACCTCTGAATGCTGTCACTCTGGTCACTTTCCAGGGCTGCTTCTGTCATCTTCAAGTTGGAAAAACTCAGGTTCATTGTCTGAAACAGGACAATACCATTGTTACATTTAGAAATACAACAGCTGGCTTTTCCCCCAACAACAATCTCAATGAATTGTAAACACTACAAGAAAATAAGCTCTCTTTAAAAGCAGTTTTCTGTGGGGAATGCAACAATAGCAAATTATCTGACAGGTTTCACAAGAAAGAAGAAGAAAAAGACAGACAGATTTATACAGAAAGTGGCTTATTGCCATTCTGGGACCACTGCCGTGATTATGCAATTAAATACAATTCTGACGACAGCACTGATGAAGTACACAAATAAGAACAGGAAGAAATGATGTAACCACCACCCCCCCCCCCCAAAAAAAAGAAGAGAAAAAGAAATCAGGAAAAAAAAACGTTCACAACACGTTTGTGTTTCCATAACCCACTGACACGACAGACGGGATCTTTAAAATTCTATTTCCTCTTTTGCACGTATAATATATACACAAAGGGAATTAAGGCACTGTCAGGTCTGCACTTGAAGTTGACCAGGGAGATTGTGAAAATCCCCACACCTGATTCACCAGACACTGCCGAGATTCGAACCTACATCTTCATGGACCCATGGGGTTGAAGTTGAACAGTCTTAACCACTTGGCTATAGTGCTTATCGTTCTCTGTTCAACTACCGTACCTCTCTCAGCAGAGACAGACAAACTGACATAAAGACAATGACAAGCACTATAATGTGTCAGGCTTTGCACACATAACAAAGGGGTGGAAGAGGGTGGGGGTTCTGACTTTATGATCATTACAAAAACAAACAAACCAAAACAATGATAATTTTCATGCAATGGACCTTTGTGACTGAAAGTATGATATTGTAGCCATTCAAAAATGTTTTTTAACACTATTTATTATTGTGTACCATCTAAGGCAAGTTACTTGTGCTGCTATCTGAATTTGTCTCCTTTCAAATAAGTTCCTTCCCTTTAACTGTAAAATTATGCTGTTGGACTTTTTCCTCCATCACCATGAGTTGGTGATTTTTCAAGATAAAAATGGCAACAAAGAAGAGGTACATGCTGAAAGAGGCAGTGTTGGGAAATTTTACTTCAAAGTGATTCCCGAGCCTTGGGAAACATTAAAAAGGTAAAGGCTTCCCATAACCTACAGGGTCATAGGGGAGCAAGGCATCAGAGACCTTAGCTTCTCTAGGGGCCAGCATATTCACACAAAGATATACACATTCACAAACTGCTTTCAAGATATCCAAAACCGGATGATAGAGAACAAGTTACAACTAAACGCTGATAAAACTGAAGCCATGCTTGTAGGGACCAAAAACAAACTCTCTTCCATTACAACAGCTTCAATAGAACTCGGCAATACATCAGTCCCTCTATCCACTTCTGTAAAGTATCTAGGGGTCATTATCGACAACACGCTCTCTATGCAAAAATTCATCACCCAGACCTACCAGTCGTGCTACTATCATTTACTGCGTATTAGTGCCATTCGAAAGTACCTGTCCACAGACGCAACATCAAAACTCGTGGCATCTCTCATTCTTTCACGTCTGGACTATTGCAATTCTCTTTTGGCTAGTCTGCAAGCATCATCTATCCACTCCCTTCAATGTATTCAAAACTCTGCAGATCAACTAGTCCTCAGAAAGAAAACATCTGAGCACATTACCCCTCTCTTGCGATCTCTCCACTGGCTGCCTATGCCACAAAGAATAAACTATAAGATCAGTACTCTCTGTTACAAATGTCTTCATAAAACAGCACCCTCCTACCTCTGTGAATGTCTTCACCTGTACACTCCTTCTCGTTCCCTTCGCTCTGCTGCAGATTCCTTGTGCTTTCGAATACCTAGATTCAGCCAGTCCACCGTCAGCCATTGCTCTTTCTCTGTTTCTGGTCCATCGATCTGGAATAGCCTCCCTATCTCTCTTCGCCAAAGGCCTTCTTATGACACTTTTAAATCTGGCCTCAAGACATATTTGTGGACAAATTTGTTTCAAACCTAAGATTTTCCTCACCTGTTTCCTTTCATAGCTGTCCCTGCTTTCCAACAGCCCAAATCCCATCACCCTGCCAAAATGTATAACGTGTGTGTGTGTGTGTGTGTGTGTGTGTGCGCGTGCGCGGGCGTGTGTGTACATTTGGACTTGTTAGAACTATTACTTGCTATTGGTTGCATGACTGTAAGAATGAGTTGAGTGCCACTTAGATTTGTCTGTACAAGATACAGCGCTATATAAATTCCATTTATTATTATTATTATATTGAGGGCGGCGCCCACCTCCTCTCCCTTGCTGCTTTACCTTCCCTGATCCTAAAGAGGCAGGAACTCATTTACAGCTGGGTGAACTGGGGGGAACTGTACTGAAGCCAAGGTGCGCAAACGGTCACCCATCCAATTGGTAACCACGCTTGTTGCTGCTTAACTTTGGCCGGGGGAAAACAAGTGCTCTGACCACAGAGCTATCCCATCTCCCAGGAAGCACCACTGTGTGTGAAATCAATATGATTCCTTCTGGTGGATTAGCTGATGGGTATTTACACCTTGTTGAGGTAAGCCTGTGTGTGTGTGCCAAAAAGGTTTTTTGTTTTTTAGCATTCACCGACTTACTTTAAGGCAAAACATAATGCAATTGGGAGATCTGTGGGCAAATATCTTTGTAAATCGTAAAAAAACCCAAAACCCTTGAAATGAACTTTACTTTTATATATCATATGTTTGGTTTTATCAATTTGAGAGCGATACATAATTTTATATTGTTGAGATGAGAAATGGACTGCGACTCGGTGAGTTAATTAATGCTTAGACCAGACAACGTTTACACAAACGTGTGTGGGGTTGGGGGGAGGAGAGAGAGAAAGAGATGGAGATGAAGAGAGAAAGAGAGAGAAGAGGAAAGGGAGAGAGACACACACATCCACACAGAATAAGTATCAACTTCAATACTGGCACACATACTGTCTCCATCTCCTGGTCAGAGTCAGACTCAAACAGCCACTTCGTCATCGCCGCGATCAGCACCTGTCCAAGGTCAAGGTTGTTCACCTCGCACACTTTCTGCATCGTGCCGAACACATCTGTCCACAACATAAACTCAGCTTTCATTCTTCATGCATGATAATAACAGTCATGTATGGCAATTTATATAGCACTTTGAATAAGACTATAAACTGAGACCCTGTGTGTGAATGTACACAGAACTTGCGCACACGTTAAAAAGCCTGTTCCACCTTTCGGAAGAGTAGGCCATTTTGTGTTGGCAGGGATGGATGACAATTTTTTTAAAAAACGCCTGCACACAGGTGTCGTGTTTAGACATCCCCCTCACAGTCTGAACGCATCTGCCTAACTGGTGGGGAACAAAAACAGTTGCATTTGCAAATATGTCACCACTGACCAACCTTGCAGGGGTCTAGCCGAGGAACGAACGAAATAACCACACAAAAAATACAGCAGCAGCAGCAAATGTTCCTGCAGACAGACTGCATGCTGAGTCTATTTGAGTCATCCACATCACCAACCTTCTCTTTACAACAGGCACCTGTGTGAGTGCGTGTAAATCTTTGTGTGAATATGTCAGCACACATGTAGGTGTTGTCAGTTTGCGATGTTTATATATATGTATGTTTTTTCATAGCACTTTTATCCTCACCCCATTCCCACCACCCTCTTTTCCAACTTCTTTCTCTCCCCGCACTGTAATCAAGTCCATGGCTGTCAACATTTTGCTGTGCTCTATAAGTCACAGGAGGCACCGTGGACGAGTGGTTTAGGCGGTCAACTCGTGATCCAGAGGTCGCGGGTTCGATCCCTGCTCGGCTCGGTGTTGTGTCCTTGGGAAAGACACTTTACTCCTATTTTCCTCACTCCACCCAGGTGTACAAGTGGGTACCAGCTCTGCTGGGGAAGTATCTGGCGACAGACTAGCGTCCTGTCACAGGGGTGGTGAAAAACCATCAGTTCGCTTAACGCTACAGAAACCGGGATAAGCTCCGGCTCTATGGGCCTTCTGGCTCAAAAGAACATACATACTATAAGTCACACACTCACTCATTCTTACCTGGGCTGGGTCCTGACTGTGCCGTCACAGCAGGATGTTGTGTCAGCGCGGTGACCAGCTCCCCAGGGGAGGCCACCAGCTCCAGCAGCGCAGGCTCGGAGATCTCATGGACGTACAGCGCTTGCTCCGTCAGCACTTTGCGCAGTGCCCCCTGGAATTTCTTCAGGATTTTGCCCGCCTTCTCCTTCTGGGGCGTCTGTGGACACAAGAGATGGTGTTAACTTTTCAGGAGAACATGCCCTCAGGGAGGACAGGAGGACATGCCCTCAGGGAGGACAGGAGGACATGCCCTCAGGGAGGACAGGAGGACATGCCCTCAGGGAGGACAGGAGGACATGCCCTCAGGGAGGACAGGAGGACATGCCCTCAGGGAGGACAGGAGGACATGCCCTCAGGGAGGACAGGAGGACATGCCCTCAGGGAGGACAGGAGGACATGCCCTCAGGGAGGACAGGAGGACATGCCCTCAGGGAGGACAGGAGGACATGCTCTCAGGAGGACAGGAGGACATGCCCTCAGGGAGGACAGGAGGACATGCCCTCAGGGAGGACAGGAGGACATGCCCTCAGGGAGGACAGGAGGACATGCCCTCAGGGAGGACAGGAGGACATGCCCTCAGG
>CM054153.1:3037726-3057726 GCA_028751875.1 Rapana venosa | reverse complement strand
TAAGGTTGCCACATTTCAACTTCAGGGAGCCCATACAAAATAAAATCAAACGTTACACACACACAAAAACAGTGACCAGAGAGTAACTCACGTTATCTTCACATCTGTTGCACCAATTCTGCACATACTCCACACAGCCTTGAAGTGCCAGCACTTTGTCTCCACCTGCAGGTCACACACACACACACACACACATACAGAGACACAGACGAGCAAGTGTGTATGCGCAATAAACACACACACACATACGCACACACAGAGACAAGAGTAAGTATGTATGTGCAATAAAAACACGCACAAATACAAACACACTCTCTCAAGCACACACACAACATATAGATATCAACATACACACGCACTTACATTATGCATCATTACATATATATAATTTATATAAAACAAAACACCACAAAGTTCTTTCTCCAGCAGAAACAGAGAGAAGGCGAACCCTGGTGGCATTATACAGAGCTCTTAACGTGGACAGTGGCGACGGAGACAGGAGAATAGTTAGAGTGTGTACTGCTTTAGAGGCATTGCCTTGAAATGTGTGCATGTGTGTGCACATGTGTGTGTGTATGCATGCATATATGTGTGTGTGTGTAAAAGATATATCTAGAGGGTGATGAGCTATGTCGTAGTACTGCTAAATTTCACATATCCCCAGACAGATTTTCATGAAATAAAAATTTTGACATTCTTTAATCAATTACGATATCTGATTTTGACCAACCTTGGGGTCTAGCCGAGTCCAAGGCTCAAACCCCACTGGCTGCTGCCAGAGAAGAGGACAAGAAGAGATTTTCCAGATACAATACAGCCAATGCTTGTGTGTGTGTGTGCAGACCAATCTCCTTCCAGTCCTGCAGATCACTTTGTAAATTATATCCTCACTACATGCCAGTGACAGCTCTCACAGTGTAACCACCAGGCTATCATTCTGCCCCTGCTATCCTCACTACAAGTAACAGCTCACAGTGTAACCACCAGGCTATCATTCTGCCCCTGTTATCCTCACTACAAGTAACAGCTCACAGTGTAACCACCAGGCTATCATTCTGCCCCTGTTATCCTCACTACAAGCAAACAACAGCTCACACTGTAACCACCAGGCTATCATTCTGCCCCTGTTATCCTCACTACAGGTAACAGCTCACAGTGTAACCACCAGGCTATCATTCTGCCCCTGCTATCCTCACTACAAGTAACAGCTCACACTGTAACCACCAGGCTATCATTCTGCCCCTGCTATCCTCACTACAAGTAACAGCTCACACTGTAACCACCAGGCTATCATTCTGCCCCTGCTATCCTCACTACAAACAGTAACAGCTCACACTGTAACCACCAGGCTATCATTCTGCCCCTGTTATCCTCACTACAAACAGTAACAGCTCACACTGTAACCACCAGGCTATCATTCTGCCCCTGCTATCCTCACTACAAGTAACAGCTCACAGTGTAACCACCAGGCTATCATTCTGCCCCTGTTATCCTCACTACAAGTAACAGCTCACACTGTAACCACCAGGCTATCATTCTGCCCCTGCTATCCTCACTACAAGCAAACAACAGCTCACACTGTAACCACCAGGCTATCATTCTGCCCCTGTTATCCTCACTACAAGTAACAGCTCACAGTGTAACCACCAGGCTTTCATTCTGCCCCCCCCCCTGCTATCCTCACTACAAGTAACAGCTCACACTGTAACCACCAGGCTATCATTCTGCCCCTGCTATCCTCACTACAAGTAACAGCTCACAGTGTAACCACCAGGCTATCGTTCTGCCCCTGCTATCCTCACTACAAGTGACAGCTCACAGTGTAACCACCAGGCTATCATTCTGCCCCCCTTGCTATCCTCACTACAAACAACAGCTCTCACACAGACTCGGTCACACCCTCACTGACCCATGGGCAGTTGGCGGACGACCCAGTTGGCACAGGCCGAGGCCATCTCGCAGTTCTTGACGCAGCGCAGCAGGCTCTGCACCTGCCCCAGCACCTGCAGGCTGGCCTCCCTCACCTGCCAGCTGCGCCCACACCTGGCCTTGCTCTCCTGCCGCACCTGCCCGCCCCCCACCCTGGGGGGGTGAGCCGCGGGGCAGGTGGTGTGCGACACGTGGCGCCGGATGATGTTCTGCACCCCTGCCAGGTACACCTCGTCCACCGACAGCTGGCACAGAGAACAGGGAGGGGTGTTGGGCATTCCTCAGCTTAGCGCCCTACAGACATCCAGAACGTGTATGGGCCCTGCTTCAATCAGTACCCTGTTTCAATCAGTACCCTGTTTCAATCAGTACCCTGTTTCAATCAGCACACCTGGGACTCACTGTGAGATGGTTAACACATAAGGGATGAAGAAATTTGCGCATGTGGCTGTTTTCAAGCATGTCACCATACAGGCAGGCAGCCATACTCCAACTACAGAGATTTTTTTGCTCTCCTTTGAAGGAGAGTATAGGTTTGTGGGGACATGATAGCTCAGTGGTCCGAGCCCTCACTTTCCCCACTTGGATGGGGGACCATTTGTGCACCTTGGCTTCAGTACAGTCTCCCAATTCACCCAGCGGTAAATGGGTACCTGCCCTTCTTAGGGTCATCGAAGGTAAAGCAGCGAGGGAGAGGAGATGGGCGCCGCCCTCAATTTGCTGGCCCCTAGAGAAGTGAGGTCTATGATGCCTCGCTCCCCAATGACCGCACAGGTTATGGAGACACCTTTACCTTTTACAGGTTTTATGTTGAAGAACTTGTGATGGATGAAAACAGTCTCAACATAACAATCATGTCAAAGCAGAACACCATGTTAATTAGTGTAGGCTTTAGCCCTTACCCAACATCAATAGCTGACACAGCTTTTGGTGAGGGCCATGAAAATGAAGGAATGTATGATCTACAGAGCACATGGACAGGGCGCAGGGATCAAATGACAGGTACAAACAAACATGTACACAACTGCAAAACACACATACATGAATGCACACACACACTAAACAATGAAAATGAGCAGGTAAAAGTTCCTAGCTTCTGGTCAGAGTTTTTCATTGAGTTACAACATGTGCATATGTATATACATCTATCTTTATCTGTCTCTGTACATCTATGTATCTGACATCCCTAGGTAGTGCATTCAAATCTAAAAATCATACCTAAAATTATTTTCATGACTTTACATAGTCAATGTGGCAGAAAGTTGGTAAAGTACAAAGGCCGGGTACTGTACCTATGAGTCACTGTGATACCACCCTGAACAATCAGTGATACCACCCCAAACAATCAGTGATACCACCCTGAACAATCAGTGATACCACCCCAAACAATCAGTGATACCACCCTGAACAAGGCACTGTGACACCACCCTGAACTATTACTGTGATACCACCCTGAACAATCCCTGTGATACCACCCTGAACAATCCCTGTGATACCCCCCTGAACAATCCCTGTGATACCACCCTGAACAATCCCTGTGATACCACCCTGAACAATCACTGTGATCTGAACAAGGCAATGTGATACCACCCTGAACAATCACTGTGATACCACCCTGAACAAGGCAATGTGATACCACCCTGGACAATCGCTGTGATACCACCCTGAACAATCCCTGTGATACTACCATGAACAATCCCTGTGATACCACCCTGAACAAGGCAATGTGACACCACCCTGAACAATCCCTGTGGTACCACCCTGAACAATCCCTGTGATACCACCCTGAACAATCCCTGTGACACCACCCTGAACAAGGCAATGTGACACCACCCTGAACAATCCCTGTGACACCACCCTGAACAATCCCTGTGACACCACCCTGAACAATCCCTGTGACACCACCCTGAACAATCCCTGTGACACCACCCTGAACTATTACTGTGATACCCCCCTGAACAATCCCTGTGATACCCCCCTGAACAATCCCTGTGATACCACCCTGAACAATCCCTGTGACACCACCCTGAACAATCGCTGTGATACCACCCTGAACAATCGCTGTGATACCACCCTGAACAATCCCTGTGATACCTCCCTGAACAATCCCTGTGATACCACCCTGAACAATCCCTGTGATACCACCCTGAACAAGGCAATGTGACTACCTGGACTGGTGTTAACAGGTAATCCAGGTGAGGACTGCTTACCTGCAGAAGCTGAACAATCGGGAGCCACTGTGGAACACTCTGTGCATCCAACTCAGGGGCTGCAACAACACAGCACAGCACAGTCATGGTGAGTCACTACACTGGCTTCACAGTAATCCACAAACGTACTACACTACCTCCACAATTTTGAAACAAGTGAGAGATAAGGTAGGAGAAGAGTGTGGCAGAGAAAGAGACAGGACGAACAGAAAGACAGAGTGACAGAAGAAGCAAAACCCCTCAATACTCGAAACTGTCAAAAGCACTGGACAGTCTGTTACCACACCAGGGATCAGACCACAGACTAAAGAAGGCACGTCAAAAGCCAAGTCATCCCCGAAGCCAGAATGTGGCTACCTTCATGGTGCAGGGCAAAAACAGTGGCATAGGCAAAACCTCCCCATTGGTGAAGCCAGAGCTCTAGCCAAGGAACAACAACAAACACTTAACAAACAAACAAACAAAAAACCACCCAACATAAAACCACCAAACCCAAGTAGCTGAACGCACGCACGAACCAATGACTATGACTGACACAGTGCACTGCCACCTCTGCAGGCCTGCCACAGCGCTGGACGAGAAGCGCCTGGACAGAGAGGGGAGTGACGAGGTGCACCACACACAGTCATCCACACCACAGGGGGGAAGGTCACCTGAGCACAGGTGCACACAGCGAGGGACACACTCCTCCCATCATGTACCGCAGACATGACTTGTCTTCTCCACTAACTCTCTGCACTTCAACCATAGGGCTACTGCACTGAACTGCTTCACTACAGTGACTTGGGGTAGTCAACCCTGACGAAGCTCACCCTCTCCAAGCTGCATGCTGGGTATAGCTCTATTCTCTTTGCCGCCAGTCATACATAGCTGGCCTGCTCTCCTACCAAAGGTGGCTAAATTTTTAACACTGTGTTTGTGCAAGGTGCAATGTTCGCACACAGGATTTCTGTTTCAGGTATCGTCCTGGGGCAGTGCAGATAGACAGAGAGAGAGAGAGAGACAGTCTGAGGGACAGTGAAAGAGCCTGGGAGTGAGGAGCTTACTGATGACTTTCCACGGTTCAGACCCCAGCAACAGATGGAGGGGCACACGCTGGGCTGATCCTGGGGGCAGCACCTCTCCTGCATCTGCACACTGACAACAACAACACCAACAACAGTGATGACCATGTCTGCTACATCTGCACACTGCCAACAACAACAACAACAACACCACAGTGATGACCATGTCTGCTGCATCTGCACACTGCCAACAACAACAACACCACAGTGATGACCATGTCTGCTACATCTGCACACTGACAACAACAACAACAACAACAACACCACAGTGATGACCATGTCTGCTGCATCTGCACACTGACAACACCACTGAACACTGAAACCCTACAGGGTATGTGTTGAAATGTGTCATGTGGACTTTGCTCACTGAAACCCTATGTGTTGAAATACCCTAGAAGGTATGTGTTGAAAAACCCTAGAGGGTATGTGTTGAAATACCCTAGAGGGTATGTGTTGAAATACCCTAGAGGGTATGTGTTGAAATACCCTAGAGGGTATGTGTTGAAATACCCTAGAGGGTATGTGATGAAATACCCTAGAGGGTATGTGTTGAAATACCCTACAGGGTATGTGTTGAAATACCCTAGAGGGTATGTGTTGAAATACCCTAGAGGGTATGTGATGAAATACCCTAGAGGGTATGTGTTGAAATACCCTAGAGGGTATGTGTTGAAATACCCTACAGCGTATGTGTTGAAATACGCCACGTGGACTTTGCTCACTGAAACCCTACAGAGTATGTGTTGAAATACGTCACGTGGATTTTGGTAAGAAAGTACAGGAAAACTGCAAGACTTATTCATGAACAGTCCGGTCATAAGCATGAATGTGAGCATCTTTTTGGGGTGGACAAAATTGCTTGTTTTGACCTGTTCTAACAGCTGCATGATTGTGACCAGCACTGTAACTATGTCCAAACTCCATAAGATATTCACTGTATCCAACACTGTAACTATGTCCAAGCTCCATAAGATATTCACTGTATCCAACACTGCTGTAACTATGTCTAAACTCCATAAGATATTCACTGTATCCAGCACTGTAACTATTTCCAAACTCCATAAGATATTCACTGTATCCAACACTGTAACTATGTCCAAACTCCATAAGATATTCACTGTATTCAACACTGTAACTATGTCCAAGCTCCATAAGACATTCACTGTATCCAGAGCTGTAACTATGTCCAAACTCCATAAGATATTCACTGTATCCACTTCATAAGATATTCACTGTATTCACTTATCAACACAAGAGTGCACGGTACTTGGGGTGGACAATGTTACAGTCGTTTCACTCGTAACAAAGTACCTTATCTTCAGAAATAAATACTCTAAATGCACAAATGAAATAAGGGAAAGGAATAAGCAAGCTACATACAGCTTTTTTTTTTTTTCATCCAGCCCTCAGGAGAAAAAAAATTAAATAGAAGTGAGAGAGAGAGAGAGAGAATTCGAATATTTTCAAACTCGAATATTTTAATGAGGGTAAATGGATAAGCCAGAGGCTTCTTTACACCAGGCCCTCATGGGGAAAAATTGAAAACAAGCATGAATAAATCAATTAATTAATGAACAAGATAATTTCAAATAACAATGAAATATTTCACTCAAACTCCCATTCAATTATTGAAAAATCAAGAAATCGAAAAATCAAATGAATAAACAAAACCCATAAAACAAGAAAAAACTCCTCTTCCCAACACCCCCTCCCCTAAACAAACAACACTACCCCAAAAGTCCAGGCTAAATACGAGCGCGCGCACACACACACTTACGCACGCATAGACACGCACGCACACCCCACACACTCTCTCACACACATACACACTCACACACATAACACACACACACATCCTGGATACATATCCATTTGCATGACATTTCCTCACATGCAAGATAATAGACACATGTCATAATCATCAAAATATCATAACCATACATTTGCACAGACAAAACCAGGCAATAAACATTATTTGATGTACGAAGACAGCGAGCCACAAAGTATCAAGAAAAATTACCGATCTAACATCAGCTATTTCAACAATACACAGAACTGCTTTCATTCCGCTCTCATCTGCGCATACTGTGTATGCGCGCTCATACCTACTCACTAACACACACACACACATATTCATGCGAGCCCAACCCTATATACACATTATCAGAATTGATATAAAAATCCACAGAAAGAATGAAATTGTCCAACAGAACATTGCAAATTAATAATCCATACCATGCACAGAGAGAGAGACAGCAAATCTATATACTGTGTATATGACTGTGTGTGTATGTGTGAGAGTGCACAACCATGTCTGTATGCCTGCAGGCTCACACATATGCCCCAGCTGTGTACATGTACACACAAATACATGTATGCGCACACATATAAGGGGGATGGGATAGCCTAGTGGTTAGAACATTGCGCTCGCAATCTGACAACCCAGGTTCGATTCCCGTCCAAGGGGATATTTTCCCCTGGAGTTAACATCAGTGCAGACACCACTCTCCCCAAAAGTCCTTCGGATGATACTATAAACCAAGGCCCCGTGTGCAAAAGCACGCGGAACATCTTGCGCACACGTTAAATCCTGTTCAGCTTTTCGTAAGAGTAGGCCATTGTGTGCCTGTGGGAACAGATGACAGAATTTACAAAACCGCATACACATGGGGACTGGATGTAAAAAAGCACGTAAGTGCTTATTCCATTATCCTCGACATAAAATAATAAAATAAAATACACTATTTTAAAAAATAAACATATATCTGGCATGCGTAGTTACATGCATGAGTGAGCCGTGATGGTTTCTAACCTTGCCCTTACCTCTTCCTTGTAGGCATGGAGACCATTGACACTGGCGACTTCAATGTCGGAAGGAGGGTTCCGCCGTGTGTACATTTTCAGGTAGGACACCAACTTCAACCCCTGACAAACACTCCACAAAGTCAACTTTTTTCCCTTTTTTTTTTTTTTAAAGCAATGAATAGAATGGCTATAGTAATAAACAATATTACAAAAAGGAGGAGGAGGAAGAGATGGGGGTGGTGGAGGAGGAAGAGGAAGGAGGTGGGGAAAGGAGAACAATGAACACATTTTATTTAGAGAAGGTTACAGAATAAGCGTAACAATAGAGGTTTTTTGTTTTTCTTTTTACATTCAGCCCTCTGGGGGAAAACAGCAAAAAGGAAAACACGTGTAACTAACCTGCAATACACAGCATGAAGAACATTCTACAGAAAGAATACAAAAAGGAAAGAGAGGAGGAAGGAAAAGGATGAGGAGGATGAGGAAGGACAAGATGAAGAAAAAGAAAAAAGAAAAGAGAAGAAGAAAAAGAATGAAATGCAGAAGAAGATGATGATGAAGAAGAAGAAGGAATAGAAGAAGAAGAAGAGAAGAAGAAGAAGGAATAGAAGAAGAGGAAGGAGAAGAAGAAGAAGGAGAAGAAGAAGAAGGAATAGAAGAAGGAATAGAAGAAGAAGAAGAAGAAGAAGGAGAAGAAGAAGAAGAAGAAGAAACAGGGGAAAAGAAGAAGGAATAGAAGAAGGAATAGAAGAAGAAGAAGAAGAAGAAGGAGAAGAAGAAGAAGAAGAAGAAACAGGGGAAAAGAAGAAGGAATAGAAGAAGAAGAGGAAGAAGAAGAAGAAGCAGGGGAAAAGAAGAAGAGGACTAAAAAACAAAACAAAACAAACCAAAACCACCCCCGAAAAAGAAAACGGTGACACTGACTTTCTCATAGAGGGCAGTAGACTCCAGCCTGTTGATCTCCTTCAGCAGGAACTCTATGACTTCATAGTCGTATGGACTGGTCTGCACACACACACACACAGCAAAACAACACAGCACGTCTCTCTCTCTCACACACACACAGCAAAATAACACAGCATGTCTCTCTCTCTCTCTCACACACACACACAGCAAAACAACACAGCACGTCTCTCTCTCTCTCACACACACACACACACAGCAAAATAACACAGCACGTCTCTCTCTCTCTCACACACACACATACACAGCAAAACAACACAGCACGTCTCTCTCTCTCTCACACACACACAGCAAAATAACACAGCACGTCTCTCTCTCTCACACACACACAGCAAAATAACACAGCATGTCTCTCTCTCTCTCACACACACACAAAAAACCCCACTCTTGTGCTAGTGTGTGCTATATAAAATCTGTCTGCTCTCTCTCTTCTCTTTTCTGCGTTCTCTTATTAGGTAGTATGTGGAGTGCCTGGTCTTCTCCTGTGCTGTAACTCTGCAGGGAGCTCTGCCTGCTGGCCTCAGCATGACACATTCCCACTTCAGAGCAGCTCATGTTTCTGTACAGGTGTTTGTGTTTCTGTCACCCACCAAATGCTGACATGAATTACAGGACATCTAACATTTATATTTGATCTTCTGTATGTCCATAGACATCAGTGTGTGTGTGCACACATGTATGTGTGTGTGTGTGCGCGTGCGCATGTGGGTGTGCGCGCATGTATGTGTGTGTATGTGAGTGAGAAAGTGTGTGTGTGTGTGCGCACGAGTGTGTGTGCACATGTATGTGTGTGCATGCGCATGAATGTGTGTGTGTGTATGTGAATGAGTGAGCCAGTGTGTGTGTGTGTGTATGCCCACACTTGTGTACATGCATGCATGCATACATCCATACACACGTGTGTGTGTGTGTGTGTGTGTGTGTGTGCAGACAGGCATGCATACACCTGTCGGCGTAAAGGCTCCCACCTGTTTGTACAAGGTCTTCAGTTTGTTGAGGAGGAGGTCCTTCCTGTCCCGCACCTCTACAGCAGACACCACGGCCTTGGCCTTGCTCAGCTGCCAGGCCTGCGGGCACGTCATCGTCGTCCTCAGCAGCAGCTGCCCCAGGTACACCAGCAGGCTGTCCTCCGTCTCCAGGCTGAAATCCCTGCACAATCAACCATCACCATCACCATACTATATTACACTGTATTATACTATATTATATTATACTATACACCAGCAGGCTGTCCTCTGTCTCCAGGCTGAAATCCCTGCACAATGAACCATCACCTTCACCATACTATATTATACCATACTATACTATACTATACTATACTATACCATACCATACTACACTATACTATACCATACTATACACCAACAGACTGTCCTCTGTCTCAAGGCTGAAATCCCTTTACAATAAACCATCACCATTTACTTTACTTTTTCCTTCCGCTTGTACTCTGTGGCGTCGCGGGGAGATAGAACTGTCTGTCTGCTGCAAGGCGTAGCTTGGAGGAGGGACAGACAATCCATGGACTTTCAGTGTTTCTGCCACGGAATCACTCCAGCGTCGCCTGGGTCTACCTCTGGCCCTCGTGCCAGAGTACCTCAAGTTGTAAGCACGCAAGGCTGGCTGGTTTGGCGGCATCCATGTGAGGTGCCCGAACCACTTGGTTCATTGTTGTTCAATATGGTGTAGGACGGGTGTGGCTCCTACCATGTCTCTGATCACCTCGTTTCTTATCTTGTCTCTCCTGGTCTTGTTGACGGCTTTCCTTAAGCACTTCATCTCACACCTTACCAGTTTCTGCTCCAGGGCTTTTGTCAGGGGCCATGTCTGGCACTGGTAAGTGAGAGTTGGCAGGAAGATGGCGTTGATCAGCTTTGCCTTGGTGCTCATAGGGATGTTAGGATGTCGCAGAAGTGGGGCAAGTTGATAGCTGACTGCGTTTGCTTTTTGACAGCGTGTTTCTATTTCTCTGTACAGTTTTCCATCTTCTGTGAATATACTGCCTGAGTACTTGAATTCAGTCGTCCACTTTAGTTGGGCTCCATTGATGTTGATTTTGAGCTTTTCTGGAGTTCTACTGACTGTCATGGCTTCGGTCTTGCTTATGCCGATTTTCATGCCATAGGTTTCACAGCATGTATTGAGCTGGTCTGTGTGCTCTTGCAGCTTGTCTTTGTTGTCAATGATCATGACTTGATCGTCAGCAAACAGAAGTTCGTTGAGTGCCTCCAGGTCTGAGTTGGCTTCCTTTGTGATCTGGTCCATATATATATGATGAAGAGCAGAGGGGAAAGGACGCAGCCCTGTCTCACCCCAGACGTCACAGGGAACCAGTTGTAAAGTCCACTTGGAGTGCGAACTGCGCTCTTGCTGTTGTATACAGCTCTGATGTTATCTAAGAGCTGCCTCTTGATGTCATACTGCTCCAGGACCCTCCAGAGCTTATCTCTGTTCACTCTGTCAAATGCCTTTTCTTGGTTGACAAATACTAGGTGGAGTGCTTGATTGTACTCAAGAGCTCTCTCACTCAGTTGTCTCAGTGCAAAGATCGCATCAGTACAGCCTCTCCCTTTCCTGAAGCCAAACTGGGCGTCACACAGTATGTGTTCTGCTTTTGCTCTGGAGCGCTGCTCTAAGATTTTTGCGTACATCTTTCTTACATGGCTGAGGAGTGAAATGCCCCTGTAGTTACCACAGTCCTTTTTAGTGCCCTTCTTTTTCCATATTGGCACTACAGTAGCGTTCTGCCAGTCTTCTGGAACTCTTCTTTCCTCCCATGCCTTTTGGAAGATAGTTGTGGTCCATTTGACTCCAGTCTCTCCACAGGCCAGGATGGCTTCTGTTGTTATGCCATCTGCACCTCCTGCCTTCCCTTTAGGGATAATCTTGATGGCCCTTCTTACTTCACACTCCAAGATGGTGGGTTCAGAGTGGTTTGGGTGGTTGGGAGTGAATTGTGATTGTGTGTCAGTTGCCCGTGATGAGTTTAGAAGGTCTTTAAAGTAGTCTTCCCATCTCTGTATGATCTCACACAGTGCGCCTATACAGCAGCGCTCAGTCAAAGGTTCAGGCAGAGTGCTAAAATTAGCGCGCCCCGACCTTTTTACCCCCACACCCCTCCCCTTCCCCACAGCATCTCAAGCCTAGTAGCACGTACACATGCTCGCGCGGCAGATCTGGGCTAGGCTAGGCCTACATGAGAGGAATGGGTATTACCTAAGACAAGCCCGCTGCGTGTGTGCGTGCGGCCTGCCTATCCTCTTAACACACACAGGCACTAAGCCTAGGCTAGATTCAGACACCAAACAGACAAGATTTTGCCCAAATTTGAGCCCTTCAAAACTGATGAACACGTATCCTAAATACAACAAAAGTTGATTTAGCTTAAAAAATCAAACATTAATATTACATACCTGACTTTGCCAAAGTGAAACTTAAACGATTTCAGGAGGAAAATTGCCATCAATTTACGTCACTAGCACAGAATTGATCACTCTCAATACTAAACAAAGAAGAGCTATCTGGTGAGAACATCCAATCTATCTGTTATTTTGGTTTATAACACCACCACAAAAGTGTTTTACATGTTCAAATTCACGACTCCACACCAACAAGAGAACACTGCACTGAACACACCTGAATGTAGCGCTAAGAAAATGACAAACGTATCAAAAAACACTTAGAAGTTGGAAATTAAAATCCGTGTGGCCACTTTCCCCCGCTGAAACAGTGGAAAGAACGCCACGCTATCTTGATGGCGCCAAACTGGACCAGTGCATCTGGTCCGCGCCAGAGCTAAAAATAGCCCATCAGGGGTCAAGTTCCAGCGTCTAAGTGCAGCAGAAAATGGGGGAAAACGACTGCCGTGCTCATCCTCTTCCTGCAGAGGCTGTCCGTTTGCATCGTTGATCGCAGTGGTGGGGTTAAAGGGTTCCTCCCGTATTCTCATGGCTTTTACACTTTTTTTTTTTTTTTTTTTTGCTGCCTCATCTTCTGACGACCCCCGTCCCACCGTTCCCACGCTGCTCATTCCAATCTTCCCGCCACAACCACACCCGGATTTGTTATGTCTCATCCTCAGAGTCAGAGGTCGACAGGGAGCCCATCACTATCAGGCCGCCGTGTGGCCACCAACCAGAGGGGCCCTGCACTGCTGCTGGGTCACTTTGGTGGTGTTCAGTGGTGCCTGTTCTGAGCTAACATACGCAGGACACCACCTACTAAGCCCCCTACTAACGACAGTATTAGCTCAGTTGCGGAGCCAGACTGAGTGAGTTGCCCACCCCAGGTGGCAACCACCACAACGTCCCTCCAACGACCATCCCCCGCGAACCTCCAACCCCAAGGTCTTTGACACAAACTGACCACAGGCACAGAAGTGTATGGGCAAACCAAACCTGAGGTCACCATGAGACCAGAGAAACTGGACCACCAAATCAGAGGCAATTTTTTTTTTTTAATGCATGATGATCAATGACAATGAGGATGACGTAATGATGCTGCTGTGGAAGTGCATATGCTTTGAGACTACTTGAAAGGGTTGTACTCTACGCTTACTATCATAATATATCCCGGCGTCAACCGGGCCAGAGAGATACAGACACCTGCAGTGTTGGTCAGGTAATTTGAGCAACACTCTCAAACTCGCATCCGTTAAGTGGATGAAGCTCGACTGTGTGGTCCCAGTCTTCCCACTGAGCCCACAGCACACTCACTCTGGGTAGGAGCCGGCCGGAGTCCGAAAAATCCCTACGACTCTTATGGGATTCGAACCCGCGACCTTCCAGTCCGTAACCCAAGGCGCTAACCACTGCGCCATGGCGGGCTTTTACACTTTTGTAGAACTCTCTTGGGGAGTGTTTACACATTTCGCTATTTCACCATTACCATACTATATTATACCATACTATACTGTACTATATTATACTATACTTCTTCTTCTTCCTTTTCTGTCATGTTTCTCCCAGGGGAGGTTTGACATTGATGAGCCTTCTCCATCTCTCTATGTTTTGAGCTTCCTCCTTATTTATGCCCCTTTCTCTAAGATCATCTGCAATACAGGCAGCCCAGGTTTTGCTAGGTCTTCCCTTTGGTCTCTTTCCATCCACTATGAAGTTCATTGCTCTTTTTATGATGTGGTGGTCTGCTTTCTGTTGAACGTGCCCAAACCAGCGCAGTCTATTGGTACTAGCAACAGACTTCAGATCATCAACTTTGCACATTCTCCATAGTTATATTATACAATACTATACTATAATATACTATATTATACTATACTATAATATACTATACACCAAAGACTGTCTTCTGTCTCCAGGCTGAAATCCCTGTGGGAACAAACAATACTATACTATACCATACCATACCATACCATACTATACCATACTATACTATACTATACCATACTATCATCATCAGCATCAATGCCTTTGTGCCTTATTGGCACGTAGGGCAGCAACAAATGTTCTCCACTCCTGTCTGTCCTGGGCCAGCTTCCGAATGGTTCCCCAGGTATGTTGGAAGGTCTTCAGCTCTGTTTCGACAGTCCGACGCCAAGTGTTCTTGGGTCGTCCTCGTTATACCATACTATACAATATTATAAACCAGCTGAAATCCCTGTGGGAAAAAACAATACTATACCATACCATACCATACCATACCATACCATACTATATTATAAACCAGCTGAAATCCCTGTGGGAAAAAACAATACTATACCATACCATACCATACCATACCATACCATACTATATTATAAACCAGCTGAAATCCCTGTGGGAAAAAACAATACTATACCATACCATACCATACCATACCATACTATATTATAAACCAGCTGAAATCCCTGTGGGAAAAAACAATACTATACCATACCATACCATACCATACCATACCATACCATACCATACTATATTATAAACCAGCTGAAATCCCTGTGGGAAAAAACAATACTATACCATACCATACCATACCATACCATACCATACTATATTATAAACCAGCTGAAATCCCTGTGGGAAAAAACAATACTATACCATACCATACCATACCATACCATACCATACTATATTATAAACCAGCTGAAATCCCTGTGGGAAAAAACAATACTATACCATACCATACCATACCATACCATACCATACTATATTATAAACCAGCTGAAATCCCTGTGGGAAAAAACAATACTATACCATACCATACCATACCATACCATACCATACTATATTATAAACCAGCTGAAATCCCTGTGGGAAAAAACAATACTATACCATACCATACCATACCATACCATACCATACTATATTATAAACCAGCTGAAATCCCTGTGGGAAAAAACAATACTATACCATACCATACCATACCATACTATATTATAAACCAGCTGAAATCCCTGTGGGAAAAAACAATACTATACCATACCATACCATACCATACCATACCATACTATATTATAAACCAGCTGAAATCCCTGTGGGAAAAAACAATACTATACCATACCATACCATACCATACCATACCATACTATATTATAAACCAGCTGAAATCCCTGTGGGAAAAAACAATACTATACCATACCATACCATACCATACCATACCATACTATATTATAAACCAGCTGAAATCCCTGTGGGAAAAAACAATACTATACCATACCATACCATACCATACCATACCATACTATATTATAAACCAGCTGAAATCCCTGTGGGAAAAAACAATACTATACCATACCATACCATACCATACCATACCATACTATATTATAAACCAGCTGAAATCCCTGTGGGAAAAAACAATACTATACCATACCATACCATACCATACTATATTATAAACCAGCTGAAATCCCTGTGGGAAAAAACAATACTATACCATACCATACCATACCATACCATACCATAACACTACTATATTAATAAACCAGCTGAAATCCCTGTGGGAAAAAACAATACTATACCATACCATACCATACCATACCATACCATACCATACTATATTATAAACCAGCTGAAATCCCTGTGGGAAAAAACAATACTATACCATACCATACCATACCATACCATACTATACAATATTATAAACCAGCTGAAATCCCTGTGGGAAAAAACAATACTATACCATACCATACCATACCATACCATACCATACTATACAATATTATAAACCAGCTGAAATCCCTGTGGGAAAAAACAATACTATACCATACCATACCATACCATACCATACCATACTATATTATAAACCAGCTGAAATCCCTGTGGGAAAAAACAATACTATACCATACCATACCATACCATACCATACCATACCATACTATATTATAAACCAGCTGAAATCCCTGTGGGAACAAGCACACCTATGTCCATCAGTCACTGTAGATGGACGCTATGCTACAGCAGAGTGGTCAAGACTGTAGATGGACACTACAGCAGAGTGGTCAAGACTGTAGATGGACGCTATGCTACAGCAGAGTGGTCAAGACTGTAGATGGACGCTACAGCAGAGTGGTCAAGACTGTAGATGGACGCTATGCTACAGCAGAGTGGTCAAGACTGTAGATGGACGCTACAGCAGAGTGGTCAAGACTGTAGATGGACGCTATGCCTACAGCAGAGTGGTCAAGACTGTAGATGGACACTACAGCAGAGTGGTCAAGACTGTAGATGGACGCTATGCTACAGCAGAGTGGTCAAGACTGTAGATGGACGCTACAGCAGAGTGGTCAAGACTGTAGATGGACGCTATGCTACAGCAGAGTGGTCAAGACTGTAGATGGACGCTACAGCAGAGTGGTCAAGACTGTAGATGGACGCTATGCTACAGCAGAGTGGTCAAGACTGTAGATGGACACTATGCTACAGCAGAGTGGTCAAGACTGTAGATGGACGCTATGCTACAGCTGAGTGGTCAAGACTGTAGATGGACGCTATGCTACAGCAGAGTGGTCAAGACTGTAGATGGACGCTACAGCAGAGTGGTCAAGACTGTAGATGGACGCTATGCTACAGCAGAGTGGTCAAGACTGTAGATGGACGCTATGCTACAGCTGAGTGGTCAAGACTGTAGATGGACGCTATGCTACAGCAGAGTGGTCAAGACTGTAGATGGATGCTACAGCAGAGTGATCAAGACTGTAGATGGACGCTACAGCAGAGTGGTCAAGACTGTAGATGGACGCTACAGCAGAGTGGTCAAGACTGTAGATGGACGCTACAAGCAGAGAGTGGTCAAGAACTCGATTAGATGGACGCTACAGCAGAGTGATCAAGACTGTAGATGGACGCTAAGCATAACAGCAGAGTGGTCAAGACTGTAGATGGACGCTATGCTACAGCAGAGTGATCAAGACTGTAGATGGACGCTATGCTACAGCAGAGTGGTCAAGACTGTAGATGGACGCTATGCTACAGCAGAGTGGTCAAGACTGTAGATGGACGCTATGCTACAGCAGAGTGGTCAAGACTGTAGATGGACGCTATGCTACAGCAGAGTGGTCAAGACTGTAGATGGACGCTATGCTACAGCAGAGTGATCAAGACTGTAGATGGACGCTATGCTACAGTAGAGTGGTCAAGACTGTAGATGGACACTATGCTACAGCAGAGTGATCAAGACTGTAGATGGACGCTATGCTACAGCAGAGTGGTCAAGACTGTAGATGGACGCTATGCTACAGCAGAGTGGTCAAGACTGTAGATGGACGCTATGCTACAGCAGAGTGATCAAGACTGTAGATGGACGCTATGCTACAGCAGAGTGGTCAAGACTGTAGATGGACGCTATGCTACAGCAGAGTGGTCAAGACTGTAGATGGACGCTACAGCAGAGTGGTCAAGACTGTAGATGGACGCTATGCTACAGTAGAGTGGTCAAGACTGTAGATGGACACTACAGCAGAGTGGTCAAGACTGTAGATGGACGCTATGCTACAGCAGAGTGGTCAAGACTGTAGATGGACGCTATGCTACAGCAGAGTGGTCAAGACTGTAGATGGACGCTATGCTACAGTAGAGTGGTCAAGACTGTAGATGGACGCTATGCTACAGTAGAGTGGTCAAGACTGTAGATGGACACTACAGCAGAGTGGTCAAGACTGTAGATGGACGCTATGCTACAGCAGAGTGGTCAAGACTGTAGATGGACGCTACAGCAGAGTGGTCAAGACTGTAGATGGACGCTATGCTACAGCAGAGTGGTCAAGACTGTAGATGGACACTACAGCAGAGTGGTCAAGACTGTAGATGGACGCTATGCTACAGCAGAGTGGTCAAGACTGTAGATGGACACTACAGCAGAGTGGTCAAGACTGTAGATGGACGCTATGCTACAGCAGAGTGGTCAAGACTGTAGATGGACGCTATGCTACAGCAGAGTGGTCAAGACTGTAGATGGACGCTATGCTACAGTAGAGTGGTCAAGACTGTAGATGGACGCTATGCTACAGTAGAGTGGTCAAGACTGTAGATGGACACTATGCTACAGCAGAGTGGTCAAGACTGTAGATGGACACTACAGCAGAGTGGTCAAGACTGTAGATGGACGCTATGCTACAGTAGAGTGGTCAAGACTGTAGATGGACGCTATGCTACAGTAGAGTGGTCAAGACTGTAGATGGACGCTATGCTACAGTAGAGTGGTCAAGACTGTAGATGGACGCTATGCTACAGCAGAGTGGTCAAGACTGTAGATGGACGCTATGCTACAGCAGAGTGGTCAAGACTGTAGATGGACGCTATGCTACAGCAGAGTGGTCAAGACTGTAGATGGACACTACAGCAGAGTGGTCAAGACTGTAGATGGACGCTATGCTACAGCAGAGTGGTCAAGACTGTAGATGGACACTATGCTACAGCAGAGTGGTCAAGACTGTAGATGGACACTATGCTACAGCAGAGTGGTCAAGACTGTAGATGGACGCTATGCTACAGCAGAGTGGTCAAGACTGTAGATGGACGCTACAGCAGAGTGGTCAAGACTGTAGATGGACACTATGCTACAGCAGAGTGGTCAAGACTGTAGATGGACGCTATGCTACAGCAGAGTGGTCAAGACTGTAGATGGACGCTATGCTACAGCGGAGTGGTCAAGACTGTAGATGGACGCTATGCTACAGCAAGTGTCAAGACTGAATGGACACTACAGCAGAGTGGTCAAGACTGTAGATGGACGCTATGCACAGCAGAGTGGCAAGACTGTAGATGGACGCTACAGCAGAGTGGTCAAGACTGTAGATGGACGCTATGCTACAGCAGAGTGGTCAAGACTGTAGATGGACGCTATGCTACAGCAGAGTGGTCAAGACTGTAGATGGACGCTATGCTACAGCAGAGTGGTCAAGACTGTAGATGGACGCTATGGTACAGCAGAGTGGTCAAGACTGTAGATGGACGCTACAGCTGAGTGGTCAAGACTGTAGATGTCAAGGGTTCAAATCCCGGCAGTGTCTGGTGAATGAAGAGTGGGCATTTTTCTGATCTCTCAGGTCAACTATTCAGATTCCTCATTCATTAAGAAAAACAAAAATTTCCCCCAAAATTTTCAAGCTAAAATTTTGCATTATTTATAACCCCTGAAACTGTAAAAATCTCTGGCACTGGAGGAAACCTGAAATCAGATTTCTCTGCCTGGCAGGGAATTGATTACAGGGAGTGCAACACATGTTTTCACTCATATGACAGACAACATTATTTGCTGTTTGAACGTTTGAAGAAGAATCTAAATACTGAGAAAAATGCTACAAGACATGCATAACCCCTCATCCCCCCCTACCTACCCCTCACTCTCACATCCACATATATAGTCCCCCATACACACACACCCACACCCACTATGACCACACACCCACTATGACCACACACCCACTATGACCACACACTCACTATGACCACACACCCACTATGACCACACACTCACTATGACCACACACCCACTATGACCACACACCCACTATGACCACACACCCACTATGACCACACCCCCACTATGACCACACCCCCACTATGACCACACACCCACTATGACCTATGGTCAA
>CM054153.1:2988074-3037226 GCA_028751875.1 Rapana venosa | reverse complement strand
CAGGTGAGCACAAACCTACTGTTAACCTGAAAAAAATCTGGAGGAACAGTATGGTGCGCTTGGTTATTTCACATTTGTTTGTTTTTACAATTTATTTCTTTAGAACACATGGATGATTTGCCTCTCATGCTCTTTTTGGATAAATGATTATGTTCAAGAAAATTCTTGTGTATTTTTTTTTATGGGGTTTGTAATTTGCCCATTAGCACTGCAACATTTTGTGTGTGGTGTTGTTTTAAGTTATTGCCCTGAATATATCAATTATTGTTTTTTCTGTGTACAGTTTTTAATGTATTATTGTCCTGCATATATTTTCTTTTTATATTTCATATTTTTTCTTCCCATGATAAAATTTGTAGTGATGGATGTTTATGCCAGGAACATGTTCTGTGTGCGGGCTAGAGTGTACATGTAGCTATACCTGATTTTGGTATTTTTGTTTTTATTGTTTTGTTGTTTAGCTCTCCTGTCCACGTTCATGGCTTACAGTGTTTGTTTGAGGTTGGAGTGTGTTTCAGTGTTGTGAAGATGACCTTACAGGTAGAGGAAAAGTCTATACCTGCAACAACACCACCAACACACACAGGTGTTTCAGTGTTGTGAAGGTGACCTTACAGGCAGTGGAAAAGTCTATACCTGCAACAACAACACCAACACACACAGGTGTTTCAGAGTTGTGAAGGTGACCTTACAGGTAGAGGAAAAGTCTATACCTGCAACAACAACACACAGGTCAAAATATATACTGGGCAGGGCCTTCATACAGCACTCTGCAAAACCAAGGTAGTGTCAAAGTCTTGGCTGTATGCGACAGATTTCTACGTCTCACCATACCACCAGTCCTAACCAGCCTCCTCCTCCTCCATGTAAGAGGGGTTTTTAGCACATGCACACAAAGGTTATACATTACACGACTCGAACGTAGAATGTATGTTAGTCTAATTTGACAGACTAGCAGAGCAGGCACGTCCCTCCCTTCCAATGGGCCAGAGCAGAGCAACAAGTCAAATTCATGCTCTACAGGCCATGAGAGCGACACACACACCACATTCTTTATCACTGTCCTCCTATCCAGCCCCTTGGTATGGTACAGCCAGTCTTCAGCTCCTTTCTCCAGGAGACAGAAACAAGAGACTGTGTTGTCACCCTGTCCAGCTCTCAGAGAGAGCGACCGACTGTTAGTAATAGTGTGTGTGATCATCAACCTGAACTGTCAAGTGTAGCATTGGTGGACATAACGTGAACTGCTTCTAGATCTACACAGGAGTGATTACCAAGACAGGAGGGTGTGTCAAGGGGTGTTGTGCATGGGATAGCTATATGTGTGTGTGTGTGTCATTGTGAACAGTTCATTCAGTGCAGTGGACTGGCTGTGGGGTTGTTGTTTTTTGGCGCTGTAGTTAGTTCATGCTGTCTTAACATAATGCTCAGATGGAGTTAGCAGGTAGTAACAGTAAGTTTGTGAAATGCCTTTTTTTCTTTTTTTTTAAAGTGTTTGTCAAGAAACATTTTTACATTTGTTTGAAATGGATCATTCAGATGCACAATAGTTTGACTTTTGAAGGGTGCAGCAAATCTTTTAAAAACATTAATAAATTTGATGCAACTACTTGCATTTTCGTTCTCTAATCATGTGGAAAGCTAGTTTCTTTGTGTGAGGGGATGGGGTATGAAACTACTAGCAGATCATAGAAGGAATCCTTTTAAAAATAAGTCACTGTGTGTTTGGTTTCCCAAAGAAGTTTGCTGTTCATTTTGTGAAAACTATAGTGATTGCACTGGGTACAGGTTTGATGGCGTGTTCTCTTTCCTTCTGCCCTTCTCTCTTTTCCTCAACAGGTCTTCAATGTACACATACTGTACCCTCAGCCCACTGACTACTGCAATGCCAACAAGCCCACAGCCCTGGCCCCCAACAGTAATTTCAATGGTCCACATAGGACCTTCAGCTACAAACATAAAAGGGGGAAAAAAACAAAAAAAAAAAACCCAAAACCCCTAAGCCCACATTCACAAAACAAAAACGGAGCTATAACCCAACCTACAAATAAAAACAGAACCTGTTTTTTCCACAAAAATTCCACAATGAAAAAAAACACGCGGTGACAGCCAAACCGAGGCACAGGAGGGGGAAAAAAAAGCAACCCCACCTTGCTCCTCTCGGCACCATTGGTGCCAACAGCTCTGACCAGACATAAAGGGAGGCAGGCGGGTGGGGGACTGCAGCTTCCGCCTCTCGGGAAAGAAACTCCCCACCCTCCCCCCCACATCCCAACCTCCTGATCAGGCTACACAGGACTCTGAACCTTTGTTGGCTTTGCATTACATGCCCTGGGAACACTTCTTAGGGAAACCCATCCTTTAAAAATTTCATGAAAAAAACAAAGAATGAAACTCTTTTTAAAAGTAAAAGGAAAAAACTTTTTAAACAAAACTGTAACTTTGTTGGTGCTTGTGGAAAAAGGGAGCGTACCCAAAACTAATTCACATTTAAACCTCACCCAAAAAACACTGACCCACTTCCCTCTTTGTCAACACACACACCAACAGAGTTATGACTACCCCCCCCCCTCCCCAATAGTCTGCTGCACATTTGCTGAACACTGGCAAAACGACTTCAGTGGGGATCATGGAATAAGCACCGGGGCCCTTTTTTCATCACCCCCTATTGTAGCAGTTTTGTCAATTTGTTCATTCTCGATCCTTTCACCAGCACACAATGGCCTACTCCGAAAAGCGGAACAGGTTTTAACGTGTGTGCAAGATGTTCTGCGTGCGTTCACACACTGGACTTCGGTTTGTAGTCTCATCCGAAGGACTTTTCTGACATGGTTGTCAAATGCCTACCAGAATCACTTCTACAGGACACCACCACTGACTGGCCCCCCCCCGACTCGTTCATCATACACAAGGAGGAAGGACAGTTCAGACCTTCACCTGCCTAACAACAAGTCAACCCCGAGGTTCTGGGTGTGATTTCCAGCCTCGCCCTTTCTTCCCAGTTTGACAGGAAAATCCACTGAATGTCAAAATCCTTCGATGAGCCCATAAATCAGGCCTTTGGTGGAATGCATGCACAACATCTTGCGCGGGAACAGTTTTCCCTATTCGGAGAGAAGGCATTTTGTGCTGGCAGGAAAAAATTTATTTTTTTTTTTTAAAATGTTATGCCAAAAGGTGTCATCCCTAAGATGGAAGTGGCACCAAACGGGGGGGGATGTCGCATACACAAAAACCCCCATTGGTGAACCTCCAGCCTAGCGAACAACAACAGGGAAATGAAAACAGCAGCATGCACCAAGTCGAATTCCACTCTCAGACACACAGACACACAGACACACAAACACAGACAGACACACACGACAGACACACAAAACACACCTCAGTGGACAGACAGGAGGCGGGGGTATGGTACAACCGGCGCGCTTTTTGGGCCGCAGACCGTAAAGGAGGGGGTGGTTTCGGATGGAGACCAAACCTCACCCACAATCTGCAACCTTGATGGCCGGCTGCAACATACAGCAAAACAGCACCCCCATCACAAATTTGCAGTACACTTTAACACACACCATAACACCGGCTATACAAAAACTATTTTGCATACTGGCACTGTATGAGGCCTGCTTCTCCTACCGCATAACCTCTGAAAGAAACAGTATGTACGTTTTATTATTATTCTTATATCAAGGATAATGGAATAAGTACAAGTGCTTTATACACCCATCCCCGTGTGTAATGCATTTTGTAAATTTTGTCACCTTCCCACCGCACCAATGGCCACTCTTACGAAAAGCGAACGGGATTAAGGTGCGCAAGATGTCTGCATGCGTTCGCACACGGCCTGGGTTTTATACTCATCTGACTGAAACTGATTTCTCTCAGCCTGCACTAAATTTCTATGGCAGGAAGAGTAAACGTCCAACTTAGTGCCTTTTTCTCCATCTTTGGTGTATTCCTTCCAGGATGGCTTTTTTACACAATTTCCCTGCAATAACTAACTCTTTTGGTGCTCCCAGGTTCTACTTGCACAAAGCAAACACTAAATCAACCATTTCCTTCATGGAGTTCTCCCCCTTTCATCTGTAAACAGATACTCAGAATTCCATAAGGCTACACACCGGTATTTTGGGGTCATGTAGTATTTCTATAGAGTGCAAGTGGGAAAAATGTTAATTTTCCACAGATTTTTTAAAGCATGAAAAATGGACAGTGCACTTTGTTTGGGTTTTTAGGACATAGACAAAAACCATAGTCACAAGAATTTGGGAAATAATCATCAAAGGATTCCCTTTAAATTCAAATTTCTTTTTCAAACAATAACATTAAATAATCGTCAGGCAAATCAATAAATCGTGCTACAAAGAAACGCCATTTTTTTCACCACACTACTACCATAAAAAAGTGTTCGTCGCTGGCTGTTACTTAATAATAAAAATAAAGGGAATTTGTATTGCGCTATATCTGCAAAGACAAATCAGAGCCTTGCATTCAACATATTCTAAAGAGTCATGCACCAAATAACTATCAAAAGCTTAAACAAAATTAAAAATGTATGAAATAAAGTAATGTTCTTCGAGCCAAAAGCCCATAGAGCAGAGCTATACCCGTTTCTGTAGGGGTTCACGAACTGATGGTTTTTCACCACCCCGTGAAGGACGCTATCTGCCCGCCAGATACTTCCCCAGCAGAGCGGGTACCCACTTGTAACCCTGGGTGGAGTGAGGAAAATAGAGTAAAGTGTCTTTCCCAAGACACAACACCGAGCCGACGGGATCAACCCGCGACATCTGATCCGAGTTGACCGCCTAAACCACGCGCCAGGTGCCCCCCGAAATCAAATGTATGCACCATAATTAAATACAACCACAGCACACTTCACGCACACACACAACACACACACAGGTTGTAGCTTTGGCGGGGTAATGGGATTTGGCTGTGAAGGTATGGCATTTGGGGATGAAAAGAGGAAAAAGTTAGTTTGAAACAAATATTCATGGGGCTGGATTTAAATGTGCAATGAAAGGCCCTCTGTCAAAGAAAAAGAGGAAGTTTCCAGATGATGGACCAGAAATAAGAAAGGCGACGACCAATGGTGGACTGGTTGAATTAGTATTCATAAGCACAAGGTATCTGCAGAAAAGAGGCGAGGGAAGAGAAGAGTGTACAGGTGGACATTCACAAGAGAGGAGGTGCTGTTGTGGAGAAAATTGTAACGGGTACGATCTATAGTTAATAATAATAATAAAGGGAACTTATAGCCATATTTTGAAAAGGGACAAATCAAAGCGCATGCATTCAACCAAATCTACACAGTCATGCAATTCATGATAAATAATCAAAAGTTTAAACAAACAGATATTTACAAACATGGTGCGATGCAGAAAAATCTATAAATAAAATTCGATAGCCCAAATGTTTTCAAAAGCCACATAAAATCGAAACAGGCCGAAATACTTTAGCAGGGTGATAGAACAGGGGTTTAGATAGAAACAGGAGGGGGGAATCTTAGTTTGAAATAAATATTTTTTGAGGCTGTTTTAAAAAGGGTCCATAACTAGGTTTCTGGCGAAGAGAGAGAGGAAGTTGTTCAGATGATGGACCAGAAAAGAGAAGACAGAGGCCAACGTGGATTGGTTGAATCTAGTATACTAGGCACAGGTTATCTGCAGAGATCGGAGTGAACGTGAAGGATGTACAGTTAACATTCACATGGGTAGAGGGTCAGTTTTGTGGAGCATTGTAACAAGGGACGATTTTAAACTATTTCTCTGGGCAAGGAAAGCCAGTGTGAATCGCAAGAGGAGGGGTAATGGCTCAGATTTTTCTTTCTGAGAACAGTCGAGCTGCGATTTTTTGTAACGTTGAAGGATGGATAATTGTTCGGCAGACCACTAAAAGAGAATTGCAAAGTCCAACGTTGAGAGAATGAGAGAAGTGACAATTTTTGGGCTGTGCATCATTGGACAGGACTTAAAATTTGCACAAATACGCCGAATTGTTTAGTACACACGGGAAAAGTCTGGTGAGGGAATTTTTCTTGAGAGTGGTTGTCGATAACGACACCTAGAACTTACAGAAGTGGATAGAGGACTGATGTATTGCCAAGTTCTATGAAGTTGTTGATAAAGAGAGTTTGTGTTTGTCCCTACAAGCATGGCTTGGGTTTTAACTGCGTTAACGGGTAACTTGTTTTGGGTACATCCATTTTGAAGCTTGAAAGCAGTAGGCCATCTTTGTCAAGAGAACAGATTTCAGGTGTAAAACATTTTAAATCTGAGACACTCCCATAAATTTGATGGTTGATATATGACGGTTTTGAACGGTTTTGGTATAGGGGAGCAGAAAGGAGTGAAAAGAAAAAGGGCCGAGAACTGATCCCGCGGGAACACCACATTCATTGGCAGGTATTGACGTATTGTTTACTGTGACTGTCTGGATCGGTCAGTGAGGTATGAATGAACAAGGAAGGCTGTGCCAGTAACCCCCGAATGTTATTTTGAAGACGGGAAAAGAATTGAATGGTCAATAGTGTCAAAGGCTCGATAAGTCAAGTAGAGTGAGAAGGGAGTTTCCCCGAGTCAGAAGAAAGTAGAAGTTTTTAGGGTGGGGACTAGGGTAGTTTCAGTCTAGGTTGACGGGTAGGCAGACTGAAACTCGGGAAGAAACTTTTGGGAGAGAAGGGGTATTGAGCTGTTTTAGAACTACTTTTCAAGGACTTAGAGATGAAAGGTAGATTGGAAACAGGTTTTATAATTCTTCAGAATGTTAGGGTCAAGCTGCTTTTTTGGGGCAGAGGTGTAACATTGCAGTTTGAAGATGTTTGAAACTTTTCCTGAACAAGAGATGAGTTCACTATTTCGTGAAGCGGTATAATTTTGTGGTAGGCCTGTACAAAAAAAAAAGCGGGTATGGGATCGAGGTCGCATGATTTTTATCATTTCTTTCAGAATTGTCGTAATTCTCTAAACTGCAGGATAAAGGAAAGGAAGGAGTACCAGAAAAAATTTTGGGGTTTCAGAACAGCAGGCTGGAAAGGAGTCTGATCCACTGGAACGGATGTTACGGATTTTGTCAGAAAAGAATTAGAAAATATAGAAGGAAGTTCAGAGTGGTTGTGGAGGGAAAAGGCAGAGGCTTGCCTCACAGATCCAAGAAGGGAATGTGAGGAAAAGAGAGATTCATAGACGGGCATTAAGAACTTGAGAAGATAGTAATTTTGGTTTTTCTGAAAGAATTAAAGATTTGACTTTTTGATTTTGTTTTCGGAAAAATGTTTTTGATTCTGTTTTTTTTTCGCCACTGCCGCCTAGTTTGCCTGCTTTGCGCTGCTTTTCCCGCCCCAGGATGTCGGGGGTGAACCATGGGCACAGGCCTGTCAGGCAGGAGACGGTCAGTCATGGGAGGTGCATGCTCATCAAGCAGTTGGCTGAGAACAGATTGTAGTGTTTCGAGGGGTCAGTGTTGTCAGAGGTTAGTAAAGGGCCCTTAGCAGCTTGTGCAGAGAAAGTTTAAATGTCTATAGCCTTGAGATTGCGACGGTGACACATTTCTTCTTTCTGATAGTTTTTGCAAATGTTGAGGGAGAAAAGAACAGCAAAAATGATCAGAGAGTATTCATCGTGATAGAAAACAGATGAAACCAAATCTTGTGATACACTGTAATGAGCCAGTCCCAAGATATGTTTCCCGATCTGTGTGTTGCTTCAGTTACCAGCTGTGAAAGAGAGTGGTGGACAAAGAAAGAGAAAGACGTTTGACATCAGGAGAAGACGGGTTGTCGAAGTGGAAGTTAAAGTCACCGAGAATCATAAGCTTTCTGGGAGAGAGGCTGTAGTGATCTAGGAGTGACTGATACTCTTGATGGAAGATGGATGATGTCAGATTATTTCTACGGCTTGGAGGTGGACGGTAAAGACAGCAGAAAGTAATAGAGTGGCCAGGTGTGTTGAGGTTGAGTTCACAGACTTCAAAGGATTCAGGTGAGAAAGGGAGTGACAGAAAGAAAGGGCAGGTTCAAGTGTATCTTTATAAATGACGGCAGAGGCACCTCCATGGGAGGGTTGGGGGAAAGAAAGAGTTTTATAACCAGGTGGTGTCAGTTGTTTATCTTGGTTCGTGGACCATGTGGTTTAACCAGGTTCGTAGAAAGGATATCTAATTCCGTCAAGAGAAGTCAAAATTAGGCAACTTAAACCAACTGACAACAATGCACATTGAACAAGCACAATGAAGAAGATTGTGGAGGCAGGAGGTGTGATGATTTGGGGAGTTAGGAAAAATTGTCAAGGAAGAGGATGTATGGGGGAGGGAGTGGGAGGTGTAAGCAGCAAAGAGTTGATAGTCCGGTGGGGGATTGTGAAAGAATGGGCTAGTTTTAAACATTTGCAGTTTCATGTACACCACGTCCACATTGCGATCAGAAAATGTTTTTAATTCAAGCATAAAACAAAAGCAAGGCATCAGAGGAAGCGAAACGGTGTTGGTTGGTTACAGTGGGAGCGGGGCAGTGACGCAGAAGTGAGGGCAGAGACGGAACCATGGGGACGAGCAATGATGTTTCCGGCACGTGTACCTTGTCCTTTTGCGGCGGTGAATTCCTAAGGTTAAAAATATGTTGTTTTAGTCTGTTTGATATGGGGTAAAACCCATGTGGGAGCAAAGCTCTTATGTCGTAGCTGTTTTTGTCATTTCAGTGAAAGAAAGAAATCGGGTGGTTGAGATGGAGAAGGTTGAATTCGTGTTTCACGTGCAATGTTGGTGCGGCAGCAGGGATACACTGAAATGGGTCCCCAGGCCAGCACAAGTCAGTTGAACACAAGTCATGAAGACAATAAAATTTTGAAAAATGTATCCGAAAATGAAAAATTATATATTAAAGTAATTCAAAATTCAAACAATATCACAGAAAACCATTCTAACCAGTCCAAGCACAGTGACACCACAAACACGTAGATGTAAAACTTATCTTGCAGAACGGAAGAAAAACACACAAAAAATGCTTTCAAACTCAGACGCACACACCGTGCTGCCGTCAGGCGCAAAGGCAAAACACACTCTTTGTGGCACAGGCAACCAGTGGAGAGATCGCAAGAGAGGAGTAATGTGTTCAGATTTTTTCTTTCTGAGGACTAGGCGAGCTGCAGAGTTTTGTATACGTTGAAGGGAGTGGATAGATGTTGCTGGCAGACCAGCTAAAAGAGAATTGCAATAGTCCAGACGTGAGAGAATGAAAGACGCAAAAAGTTTAGATGTTGCATCAGTGGACAGGTACTTCGAATTTCACTGAAAACACCGTAAATTGGTTTAGTACACGACTGACAAGTCTGGGTGATGAATTTTTTTGCATAGAGAGTGTGTTGTCGATAACAACTCCCCAGATACTTCACAGCAGTGGACAGAGGGACCGATGTATTACCGAGTTCTACTGAAGTTGTTGTTATGGAAGAGAGTTTGTATTTGGTCCCTACAAGCATGGCTTCGGTTTTATCTGCGTTTAACTGTAACTGTTTTGTATCATCCAGTTTTGGATATCTTTAAACAGTAGGCCAATTGTCAAGAGAGAAGGCAGATTTCAGGTGTAACTCTGCTTTGAATCTGAAGTCCCTCGTGTAAAAGTGATAGTGATATGATGACGGTTTATTAATGTGATAGTGGAGCAGTATAGAGAGTGAAAAGAACCCGGGGCAAGAACTAATCCCTGCGGGACCAAACCCCATTCCAGTTTGGCAGTATTGACTGTATCTTGTTTACTGCGACTGTCTGGAATCGGTCAGTAAGGTATGAAAATGAACAGGAGAGGGGTGTGCCAGTAACACGAATGTTTTTGAAGACGGGAGAGAAGAATTGAATGGGCCCAAAAGTGTCGAAGGCTGCAGATAAGTCGAGTAGAGTGAAGAGGAGATTTTCCCCGAGTCAGAAGCAAGTAGAAGTGTATTTAGGGTATGGACTAGGTAGTTTCAGTGCTATGGTTGACACATAGGCAGACTGAAAACTCAGGAAGAAGACTAATTTGGGGAGAAGGGGTTATTTAATTAAGCGTTTTAGAACTACTTTTTCAAGGGCTTTAGAGATGAAAGGTAGGTTGGAAGCAGGTCTATAATTCTTCAGAATGTTAGGGTCAAGGTCATGCTTTTTGAGTAGAGGTGTAACTATTGCAGTTTTGAGAGATGGAACATTTCTGAAACAAGAGATGAGTTCACTATTTTTGTGATAGCCAGTATAAGTTGTGGTAGGCACTGTACAAAAAGAGAAGCAGGTATGGGATCGAGGTCACATGATTTTATAGTCATTTCTTTCAGAATTGTCATAATTTCTTCTTCCTTTCTTCATTTCTTTGTCTCTTCTTCCTTCCCTCCCCACTATACGCATGTTAGTGGTCTAAATTTATCACTGGCACCCTCTGACACCCTCCCTGCATCACCCCATCAATTTTCAGACACATTGTGTGAAAACCACGAGATCTGTGTGTGATGGAAAAGTACTGCCCACGTGGGCAGCACCAACGGTCGGCTGCGGTCGTATTGGAATCTAGCGGGGGCCACCGTTACTGTCGGCTGCGGCCGTATCAGGGTCAAGACAGTTAAGCAGCTCTAAATACAGGCCTGGGCAGTGGAAGTGTGTATCTTCAAACAGCCATAGCTCAGGTGCTACTGGCTGGAGAACATTGTGGTTAGTGTGCTTGTACTCAGAATTGCCTATAGAAGTAACATCAAGAGAAATATTGCCAGGCAAAAACTTGTCAGTCTGTATACAGGCTACACACCGGTATTAATTTGGGGGTCATGTAGTATCTTCTATAGCGTGCGAGTGGGGAAAAATGTTGGTGATTTTCACATATTTTTTAAAGCATGAAAAATTGGACTGTGCACTTGTTTTGGGGATTGAGGACATAAGCAATACCAGGGACACGAGAAAGTTGGAAATAATCATCAAATGAGGATTTTCCTGTATCCTACAGTGTTGACCCCCGCGCATGCATATTGCGGTAAGGAAGCTAGCAGAGGGCAAAGGACGAGGGGGTACAGTGTTTGCTGGAAAATTAAACAATTTCAAACCTACCAAATTTGTTCAAAATCACACGAGTTTTGAGTCAGAGGCTAGTCTTTCACAAAAAGTGGTTTTTATTTCTGTGGATGCCTTAGTACGTGGGGTATGAATATAAGAGCCACATAGAAAAACAGAAGGAAAAGAGTGATTTTTTACTACCGGTGTGCAGCCAAAGCACACTGTTGGTTAGAAGTTTTCTTGAGAAAGAAGCTGGCACAAAAGAAATTCCTTTTGAAGTAAATGTGAAAACTGTCATCTTCAAAACAGACTCCTGAGGTCAAGGAAACTTTACTGTGACTGTGAGTGAAATCAGCCTTCTTCTTTTCTCCTGAGGATTGATTAGCTGATGGGCACTTTCACCTTGTCAACCAACCTTTGTTAGTTCATATGTGAACACCAACACTTTTCTTCAGCATTCACTGACCCACCCACCCCCCTTTTTTTTGGTTGGTTTTTTGTTCTTCGGCTACACCTCTTGAGGTTCACCAATAGTGAAATTTTGCATATGCAACCTTTTTTTCTTTTTAAACCCACCAATAAGGCAGCTGCATTATGCCTTCAGGAACAGTCCCCATTTAAAACAAGCTACAAAAAAATGTACAGACACCTATAGAAACAATTTTTGGCAATATTAGAACTACATTTTGGGGGTGCAGGATAGCCTAGTGGTTAGAGCTGTGTGCTCACAACCTGACAGCCAGTTTTTGGAGAAAACAACAGTCTGAACAATAAATCAAAAATCCCCCCCCCCCCCCCCCCCGAGGAGGATCTGTTCGTGGGGCGGCAGGGGATTTCACTCCTGGATTCAACATCACTTTCAATTCCCCTCCCCCAAAATTCTTGTGGAATCGCTTGCAGAACGTCTTGCGCACATAATAAAAAACACTAGTTAGAACTGCCTTTCAGAACACCAGGCCATAAATGGCAGTGTGACCAGGTGCCACTGTTTCCATGCATGCCCGCTGGTGTCCTGTCTACACCTCCTCCTCCTCCTCCTCCCTGAAGGCAGCACGTGGCCTGGCCTACCTCGAGGCTGGCGGGCGGAACAGAGACACGCAGTATCTCCCCTTCAGTCAGTCAAATTGCTGCCGTCCACCCGCCCCTTCAGCTTTTGATTGCTCTGTTGTTTGTAACGCTGATAATTTTTTTTGTTCTGATGATTATGATGTATATCATGATGTGTTTCAAAAACCGAATCCCCTGATCAGCACAGTTCTTTCACCATCTTCTACTCCTGATTCACCATCCAAACTCTTGTCTGTTCTTCCACTAGCCGCATCTCCCCTCATCGCCTTCGTCCTCTTCCTCTGATGCTTGTCCAAACCACCACTTTCATCTTCAAAACCCCTCCACCCCTTCAGAATCTCCTTCAAGTTTGTTTGTTCAATGTGCAGTCTTCTGTCCAAATGGAAAAGCTGACTACATATCGATTTCATCTCTGAAAAAAAACATTGACTTAACCTTCCTCACCGAAACTTGGCTTAAACCACATGGCCATGAGCCAAAAATAAAACACTGACCCTCCTTTAAAAAAACCATTTTTTTCCCCCGACTCCTCGGGGAGGTGGGGATTCCCCTCATTCTCAAAGACATATTAAAAACCATCTTTTTTCTTTCAGTCAAAAACCTTCAATTTCACATGAATCTTTTGAAGTTGCAAAAATCAACTAAACCTACCTGGCCACTCTTTTTATTTTCCCTCTCCCTTTTTACCGTCCACCTCCCCCCTTTTAAAAAAAAAAACCCTTTAACATCTTCTTTTTTTCCCCAAAGAATTCCACCCAATCCCCCGCCCAAACTAACCCTCTTTTCCCACTAAACTTTTAATTTTTGGTGACTTAAATTTTTCCATTTCGCAACCAGTCTTCTCCAGATGTCAAAGGGTTTTTCCCTTTTTTCTTTTGCCCCAACCATTTCTTCTCAACGGGAAAACGAAGAAAACGCACAAAAATCGGGGTCATATTTTAGACTGGCTGATTACTAATGTTTCTTTCAATTTTTCACATCTGTTTCTGTCCCCGAGAACGGCTTCTGATCTTTCCCGGGCCATTTTTTTCCATCTCAAAATTCACAAAACCGTCAGAAAAAAAAAATATGTTACTCGTCGCAATTTAAAGGGCCTTAGACATTCTTTTCCTTCTTTTTCCCAATTTCCCCCGAACGTTTTTCCAAACCTTGACCACCTGCCCTCTTTTATCACAAAATTACTTTTCTCCCCCAAAAATCTTGATAAAGCAGGGCACCTCCTACGATCACCCCTCCCCCTGACAGACCCTGGGGCCCCAGGGTTTTTAACCCAAGAATCTTGAAGCGAAGCGAAAACCCGCCGCAACTAAACGGCAGTGGGGGAAGAAAAAACCAAAAAATCAACAAACGGCTTTTCTTAAAACAAAAAAAACAAAGTCAAACTCTTTTTCCAAATTCAACAAAACAGACTACAAACTTCCCAAACCCCCTCTGTGCTACACCCATAAAATCTTTTTTTTTTTTTCCCTCACTTCAAATCTTTTTGGGCCCTGCAAAAACAATCCTCTGCCAAACACCCCCAAACCCTGCCCAAAATTTTTCCCAAACCCAAAATTTTTCTGCCTTCTTTTAAAGACAAATTTCAAAACTTTCGCTCCAGATTGATAAAAAATTTCAATTCCAGCCTGCGCTCCTGACCCCCAGGGTTTTACTGGCACTCCTCTCTTTTCCTTCCATCCCACAAGTGAAAAAAAAATCATGAATTCTGAAAGGGAAAAGACTATAAAATCTTTCAAATTTATCCCTTTTCCCCTCCTTTTTCTCCCCAATGCCTTTCCCCAACTTGTGCTAATTTTCACAAAATTTGTAAAACTCATCTCTTCCCGTCAAAGGGAAAAATTTTCCCTCAGTCTTAAAACAGCAAAAGTCACACCTCTACCGAAAAAAAACGACCCCGATCCCAACATTCTGAAGAATTTTTAGGGCCCGTCTCAAACTTACCTTTTTTTCTTTAAAATACTAGAAAAAGGGTTTTTTCTCAAACAGCCAAAAGTCACCTTTATTCCAATGATCTTCTTCCCACTTTTCGTCTGCCCCATCGCCCCCAACCAAAAGCACCGAAACCACCCTAGTCCAACTTTAGTTCAATTCAATTGCTTCTGAAGGGAGGGAAAAAAATTTCCCCCTCATTTTTGACTTATCTGCAGCCTTTTATACCCCTAGATCAAACCAATTTTTCTTTTCCCCCTCCAAAAAACGTTTTTGGTTTTTAAAGGCAAAAAGCCCTCACCTGGTTTACTTCATTAACCCCAAAGAACCGGTTCCAGAAAGTTATTGTAAACAAAATTCAATCAAAACCTGTCAAAATGGAATGTGGAGTCCTGCAGGGATCAGTCCTGGGCCCTGTTCTCTTTACTCTCTACACTGCTCCACTCTCACATATAATAACAACCACCCTATTGATCATCATTTTCTATGCCGATGATACTCAGCTTCAGTGCAGCGATACTGTTGAAAACTTGCCTTCCCTCCTGACAAATATGTCCTACTGCCTTCAAGACATTCAAAACTGGATGACTCAGAACAAGTTACAACTTAATGCCGATAAAACCGAAGCCATGCTCATAGGGAACCAACATAAACTTTCCTCTATCACAAAAACTTCAATAGAATTCGGCAATACGTCAGTTCCTTTGTCCAACTCTGTGAAGTATTTAGGAGTAGTTCTTGACAACACACTCTCTATGAAAAAAATTCATCACCCAGACCTCCAGTCTTGCTACTATCAATTACGACGCATAAGCACGTTTTCGCAAGTATCTGTCCACTGATGCAACTTCTAAGCTTGTCACATCTCTCATTCTTTCACGTTTAGACTACTGTAATTCTCTTTTGGCTGGCCTACCAGCATCATCTATCCACTCTCTTCAACGCATACAAAAACTCTGCAGCTCGACTGGTCCTAAAAGAAAAAATCTGAACACATCACTCCTCTTCTGCGATCTCTTCACTGGTTGCCTGTCTCACAAAGACTGGAGTATAAAATCAATACCCTCTGTTTCAAATGTCTCCACAAATCTGCACCCTCTTATCTCTGTAACTGTCTTCACCTGTACACTCCATCTTGTTCCCTTCGTTCAGCCGCAGATACTTTGTGCTTTTGAACACCCAGATTCAAACAAACCACTGTTGGCCGTCGCTCCTTCTCTGTTTCTGGTCCATCCACCTGGAATGACCTCCCTCTTTCACTTCGTCAAAAGCCTTCACTTGATTCCTTCAAATCCAGCCTCAAAACACACTTATTTCCTACCTGAGACTTTCCCCCCACATATCTGTCTCTAATTTTCAACATCTTTCACCTTCTAAGTGTTGTTCTGTGTGTGTGTGTGTATGTGCGCGTGCGTGTGCGTGCGTAGTGCGCGCGCATGGATTTGAAATCTGTTGCTCATTATGTTTAAGGAGAGTTGCATGCCTGTAAATGATTGAGTGCAAGCGCTTCGATGTGTTTGTTTTCTACAAGATTCAGCGCTATATAAATTCCATATATTATTATTATTATTATTAACTTGGCAAGCCCTGGTAGCATTGCATGCCGCTCCTACTAGCAACAGCAGCAGCAGCAGCAGCAATGGAGACAGTTGGGTTGTTGAGCTAAGTTTGTAGGTATATATATATGTGTGTGTGTGTATATATATATATGTGTGTGTATATGTGTGTGTGTGTGTGTGCAAATGGTTACCACTCTAGTTCACAGAGGGCTCAAAGAGAAAAGGGAGTTTGGGTTTGTTTGTGGTTTTTTTTAGAAAACTGAAAAGAAAAAGGAAAGGGTTTTTTTTGGTCACGAAATAGCTGACCCTTGTTTGTAACCCGATACTTCAGCTGAAGTGACCACTTCTGAACAGAACTGGAAGGCAAAGCTGGAACATCTCCGCAACATACATTCTGGCTTTTTAAAACAAATAAAGAAAAGATGGTCATAGTAACAAGTGTGTGTATGTGCATGCATGCGTGAGCACAAGCACATACGCAAGTATGTGAGTGCATGCTTTCATTTTTTTAAAGGCATTTTCTTCAACAGTCTGAACAAAACATGAATACCCGAGTTGAGTAGTACTGCTAGAAGTCACAATATTGCTGTGTACCATGGCGTAACTCACTCACTCCTCTTTTATGCTGTTGTTTTTGTTTTGGGGGGTTTGCTTGGGGTTTTGTTGTTGTTGTTGGTGTGGGTTTTGTTGTTGGTGTGGGGTTGGGGTTTTTTTTGTGTTTTTTTTTTTTGGGGGGGGGGGTTAACTCATTTTATACTGGCCTACTGCTTTCTTCTGTATGTGCTCTATACTGGCTACCTGTAGATGCTACCAAAAAATCTTTATTAAAAAAAATCTGCAAATACATGAAAATGTGACAATCCGAATTGAGATGTCAGAGAAACTAAACCAGCCAACAGCACAGTCTGACATCATCATCCCTACTACTGAATGATTTACTTTAAAGAAAAAAATCAATATGTCCACATTTTAAAATCTGCAGTGCAAAATTCTCATCTTTTGGACAATTCATACCTGTTGATTTTTTATATTCCAGATACTTCAAAACTTTAAAAATAGAATGGACAAATGTATCTCCACAGTGGATATATTCACTGAGGAATGAGTGTAATGGTCATAGACACTACTAACACATGTAGATGCCATCTTGTAGAGTGAGCAGGTTAGTGAAGAGACAATCTCAGTGCCAGTCATTCTCCAAGTACAGTGCTAAAACAAAGGGTTTTACAGCCAGTCTGATGGTACATTCACACTCTTGGGTGATTCGAGAATACAGCTTTGCCCTTTACTTTCACATAATGTACCCTTTAACTCATATGCTACAAATGTTTAAAGTGGAGGTACACCATAGCATATCTTAGTAGCCCACAGAGATATGCACCAGGTAGGTCTACACTATAGCATTATATCACACTACACAAAGTTAGAATGCAGGTAAACTTGGCCTATACTATAGCATTATATCACACTACAGAAAGAGTTGGAATACAGGTAAACTTGGCCTACACTATAGCATTTTATATCACACTACAGAAAGAGTTGGAATACAGGTAAACTTGGCCTGCACTATAGCATTTTATATCACACTACAGAAAGAGTTAGAATGCAGGTAAACTTGGCCTACACTATAGCATTATATCACACTACACAAAGTTAGAATGCAGGTAAACTTGGCCTACACTATAGCATTATATCACACTACACAAAGTTAGAATACAGCAAAACTTGGCCTACACTATAGCATTTTATATCACACAACAGAAAGAGTTGGAATACAGGTAAACTTGGCCTACATTATAGCATTTTATATCACACTACAGAAAGAGTTGGAATACAGGTAAACTTGGCCTACACTATAGCATTATATCACACTACACAAAGTTAGAATACAGGTAAACTTGGCCTACACTATAGCATTATATCACACTACACAAAGTTAGAATACAGCAAAACACAGCACTATAGCATTTTATATCACACTACAGAAAGAGTTGGAATACAGGTAAACTTACCAGTCGCCCTGGGCCAATTCCTTTCACACATATCCGCACCAGACTGATTCCCTGCTTTGTAGCTTTCTGCAGACAGAAACAGAAAACCCACATGAAGTCACACTAGCTTCATAGCCCTCTTTGGTAACTGAAGCAAACAGACAAACATAAATCACACACACACACAGAGATTGGTGGATCATTGGTATGGAGTTAACAATGCACCTACCTAGAAAGTGAGAAATGCGGGCTCGATCCACAGTTTGAGGCTGAACTTTCATCCCATCTTACCCCCCCTCCCCCCGATTCCTCAGCTAGAGCTCTGAGGTTTTGTGAATGTGACCGTTTTTACCCCCCACCATTGGGTAGCCGCATTCCCACTTTGGGGATTCCTCCCATCTTCTCACCTTCAGTGCTCGTCAAGGTGCCAGTCTTTTGGAGGAAACCATAAACCAAGATCCCCAGAGCAACATGCACAAAGCGCATGTAAAAGAATCTACGGCAACAAGAGACATGTCCCTGGCAAAATTCTGCAGTCAAAACCCCTCTGTGCTAGGGCAACAGCTATAAATGCCAACTGCACATGTAAAAACCAAGGGTGGCACTGCTCTTGTGGGGACCTGCTCTCTCTCTCTGCCCAGGGACAGCAAGCAGCCTGAACTCCACACACAGAGAGAGCAATGTGCTGGGACTGAAAGCACTATACACAACAATACAACACACACATGCATGCACGCATGCACATACATGCAATCTTAGTAATTCACTTATCTAGCCTTCCATTAATACACGCCCCCCCACCCCCACCTCCGAATCTATCACCACATTCAAACCTTCCTCAACATATTAACTCAATGGAGTCGCAGTAAAATGGATCTGCCATTTTGTGGTGACGCGTGATTTTGGCTATATTTGAAAAATTCAGCAGATTTACCCAACATAATAATGACATACACATTTAACATAAATGAAAAGTTTATAATGTCTACTTCTGAGATTGTTTCACAGTTGTTCAATAGATGACTGTATTTATTTTTTACAAATTTTCAAAATATGTCACTGAATGCTGAAAAATAAAAAGTCTTAAAAATTAGGGCTGCATATCTTACATGCCTGATAGCTTGATAGTGTGTCCCCTCTCTCTCTCTCTCTCTCTCTCTCTCTCCTCTCCTCATGCCCTTTGTCTTGTCTAATTCAATAGATTTTATCGTGGATGTTTTTATTGCAGTTAGAGATGAGATTATTAGTACTATTATAAGCGATACTGTTTTAGTTTGATATTGTTTTAGTTTGATAGTCCAGTTGGTTATGGGCTTTTGAATTTTGTATCGTATAGGGGTTCTACTTGTTTGAATAATTGTTTTTTTTAATTATTAATTTTCTATTTGATTAAATGTGTTTTTCCCCTTCCCCCTTGATACTCCTCCCCCACCCTTTCCAATGCTTTTCTGTTATCATCGTTATGTTGTTGTCTCATGGTGATGGGGATTATTTGTTATATTGTTGTCTCATGGTGATGGGTGATTGTTGTTATTATTGTATCTCTAGTATAATAATAATTATTATTGTCTTATTTGACTTATCTTGCTTGTTTGATAGTTATCGCGTGAATATCTTATTTGTAAAAAGCGCTATTTGAAGAGTATGAGCGCATAAAAAGCACACGTTTGCTGGGTGGAGGAGGAGAGGAGGGAGGTCATTGAAGGCAATATTGTCAGTAATGATGCAACGTATGCCTAGTATTTTCTAACGTTTTGTTCCTGTACCCTTTTATTATCTAAAGTGTAAACGTGTAAGAATGGATGAAACAGTAGGTGAAGTAATTTGTTTGTCCTGACGTTTTATATTCTTTTTTTAATTCTTAAAACATTTTCTATTCAAATGTGTGTATGGACATGAGCGCGCATGCGTGCAGGTGGTATGAGTATGTGTGCGTGTGTATATGTATTTGTGATAATTTGTATTTTTAATGTATTACCATATCGATTTTCCTTTTTTTACTGGTTTAATTTAATGGTAAATGATGCAATAATGTAGTATCTTAGTATAATCATTAAGAAATTTGTTCTTAGATAGATGGCTTGATGAAAAAAGGCAAATGCATTGCTTATTCAATGTACCATCTGGAAATAAAATTTTGACTTGACTTGACTTGACTTGACTTGCCTTGCCTTGAACCGTTCATCAACTAGTCCCCTTGAAGCAATGTGATGATTTTTCACCAAAGTAAAGTTCCCTGAAGCTGGCTGAATCCATCTGATGTCACTTTTTGTACAACAATTTTTTTTTTAAAGAATCATAACACTGGAGAGCCTGAAATCCCAAAGATATCACATGTTCATGTCAAACAAAATTAGCCAACAGACACAAACCAGGCAAGCTTATGGACAAGGAAAGCAACTGTGTTTAGAAAAATGATTGCCCTACAGGCCAGAGTACTTTCCCATGAGTTGCACATCACTTAGTGTATTTTAAAAAATTCGTTACAGTGAAGGAGAGGAGTGCTGAAGCTTAAGCTTCGGCACAACCTCAAGGAGTTAATGACGAATACCTCATTTACCATATTCTTTACACCTCCCTAAATCCAAAGTTGTCTGTTTTCCTTCTTTGTAACAGCATCTAGTATGACTGCATGTCAAAGAAACCTAATTCAATAGGAATGAAATTAATAAATATGAATTGATACTTTGAAGCTGGACTATCTCACTTGAGGAATGAGCATTAAGAATAGTCCCCCTTTCATTGATGTTTTACTGCATTAACTAATTAAATTGTTGAGTGTTTGTGTTGTGTTGCACAGCGCGTGCGTTTTTTGCGTGCCTACTGCAGTGAGTGTGTTGTATGTCCCAGATCTAAAATTCGTACTCCTGCAAATGTTACTTTGCTTCTTGGGAAACTCATGTTAATGGAAGCATACCATCCATATACACCCCTGAATGCACGGGTTGTTGTTTTCATGATTCCCTTTGCAATCGGGGTGCCATTTTATAGTGAACTCCATTGTCCACCAAAAACCAATGCTAGGTGTTTAAATAGGGGAATCGATACGGGTTGAAGCTGTGTCTTCTCACCTTAAGGATTGGTGCATTACAGAGCTAGTGTCCCTTATCATTGATGTTTTTCTGCAGTAACTATTTTAGAATTGTGTGGAGTGTGTGCACCGCGACGTGGTGAGCTGTGCCTTCTGCCCTGGTGCTAGGTGTTTGTGACGGTGGAGGGGTCCCAGCGCTGAAGTGTTTTTCTGCGCCAAGGTTTTAGGTGTTTTTCAGTGGGGACATCCCATGACCTGGTAAGCTTCTGCAGCCAACTACTGTTGCAGAGGTGTCAGTTTTCCACCACATGAGGTTTGTCTTTTTGCCAATCCAAGGGTGGTGCCCATCTTCAACTGTGAGCTGCCCCCTGGTTAGGTGTGTCTTCTGCAGCCTAAGGGCTAGGTGTTTAGCAGACGTGTGGAGCTGGTCCACCAGCGACCTGGTGAGGTGTGTCTTCTGCAGCCTAAGGGCTAGGTGTTTAGCAGACGTGTGGAGCTGGTCCACCAGCGACCTGGTGAGGTGTGTCTTCTGCAGCTGTTGGCCAGAAACAGGCTGGTTTGTTTGTGCTTGGGGAACATTTCTTGAGGCAACAGTTGCAGTTGTGGAATCTTGCATTCTAGAATTGCAGCCAGTTTTTAGTCACAGGTACAATCTGGGTGTTGTGTCGCACTGGGAAGGATTCAGCAGTAAAGTTTTGAAGTTCTTCTCTTGAAACATTTGTTGTTCAAAGTTCTTGAGTTAAACAGTTTGTTAAAAACTTGAATGTCAAATCCTCTACATCGAATAGGATAAGATGTTTCAGAAATGAAGTCTGGTGTAAATACAATGTAAATGATCAGGGAAATAATGTGCGAACAAAAGCAGAGAAGATGTATTAAAAATACTGAAGAAAACATTCCTGGAGAAGGAAGGTGATCATAGGAGGACATAAAGAGGAATAAAAAGAAGTTTTCCAAAAAGACAAATTTTTCCTGACACAAAAAGAGAAGATAATGAGAGGCGTAATGTAGGAAAGATACTGCTAAACAAATACTAGTGTGTTATTACACAGAAAAGAGGGTCGTCCTCCACCAGGAAACTGCATAGCCTGGCTTCTGCGAGTGCTGGACCTCGGTGGGGCATCTCTACCCTGCTGCCTTCCTCCACTGCCTTGCTGCCGGTGCATGGGGCTGTACCTTCCTTACAGCTCAAAGTCCTCGTCTATGACATGGCAATCGGTCAGCCACCAGGGTCTTGACCCAATTAAAGAGGGCAGGTCCACTGTTTGCCTAGGTCAACCCCAGACATCTTAGAAAGGACACCGAATTGTTGTGGCTGGCAACGCCTTCAGTGTGACTGGATGATGAAGAGTTTGTAGTTTGCTGCTGGAAACTTACTGGTTAATTATAACAAAACTCTCATAGCAAATGTATTATTTAATGATTGAGAAAAATAATTGATGTTAGGAAAACTGGGGGTAAAAAAAAATAACAGAAAAATATTTTCCTTTTATCGCCCCTAAGATATGGTGTGGAATTAACGTTTGTTGTGAGGGTGAATGTGAAACACTCTTTTGCACCACATACACACACTACCCATTCTGTGACAACCACAGTACAGCTACATGTAACCTGAGTTAATGAATCCACCCAAAACTAGACCGACTGACTGACCTGGGGCCTGAGCACTGGCAGCGCCTGGCAAGCGATGTTGGTTCCTTTCCTGGCATTCCGGAACCTCCACTGTTGCCCTGCAGAGCAAACACACGTCATGCACCACCTCAAGCCAGCTTCCAGCCTAAGCCTTCATCTACTCTCCAGACCAAACATCTAGCATACATGCATGCATAATGTCCTCTGGTCCCTGCGGGGCCGTTCCCCATCTTAACACACTTGGGGAGATCCCCCAGAAAAAGCACTCTTGTTTTCCCCATCACGAATCCTGGAGTCTTTGCTGGATTGACCGCAACGCACCTGGGATTGAGATGTTTGCTTGTTGTGGTGGCCTTTATCAAGGACTTCCACTATACAGGCAGCCATACTCTGGTTTTCAGAGGATTTTTTCTCTTTTAAAGGAGAGTACAAGTTGCTCCCTAAGAGCTTGCCCATTGATAAAGGGGTGACCTCAACATACATGTATAGCATATTGAATGACTGCAAGAGGGTTTTACTGCAGCAGGCCTTAGCACTTAAGAGCTGACAAAAACGTTCTGCCTGGCTCAAAGGCGCGGAGTCACACATTGGATTTCCCCAAGTTGGAATGCCGCTACCTTCGGGGTGCAGGGCAAAAACGCTGGCATACACAAAATGTCACCATTGGGTGAACCTGGGGGCCTCTATCCAGGAACGAAAACAACAACAACATCCTCACAACCAACACCACCAACAGTTGATCCATTTTCCCGTTACCCTCACAACCAACACCACCAAAAAGTTGATCCATTTTGCCCGTTACCCTCACAACCAACAACACCAACAGCTGATCCATTGCCCGTTACCCTCCACAACCAACAACACCAACACTGATCCAATTGCCTGTTTTCCTCATTTGTGGCAGCAACAAAACCTTTCTGATCTGTATAACCGGTTTTTTATATAGAAAGTGAAGAACCTGACACATGAGATGTCCAATACATTGGCAAAAACCTTTTCTTCTGGAAATCAGTGAAAAACATGGGAAAAAAAACGACCCAGGAAACCACAAAATTAACTACATGAAAACAGATAAACATGAACACGGCGGGGTTTCTCGTTCACAAATAACCCCTGAACACCGGCCCTGGGGTGTCAGCCTGTTGTCCAGCAGACTTTTTACATCCGCCTTGAAGCAACCCCTTTAAAATAACTATAGTACAGGCATACGCCCCTACATCAGACTGCAACCAGATTAGCCGTAGAAGAATTTTATGACCAGCTACAAGAGGTTTCTTAATCAAACACCCAAAAAAGACATTTCCCCGTTGTGCAAAGCACTGAACCCAGTAGGAGAAGATGCATTTGGGAAAAACTGGGAGGGCGTTTGTGGGCCACATTGTAATACAAACAAATGAAAGAGGCTTTAGACTCCTGGAGTTTGCCAGTAAACAACCACTCCAGCTATGAATACTTGGCCCCACACAAGAAATCCAGAAAAAGGAAAATGGCATAGCCCAAATGGAGAACACCCACAACCAAATAGATTACATCAAGGTGAAAAGAACGTTTTCAGTCTAGCGTTAACATCGCAAGAACCAAATTTCCCCAGAATAGGTTTTATGCTTTTTATGTTTTAATATCAAAAAAACCACCAAAAACAACAAAATTTACCCCAAAATGAAAGGGAACCCCAAGGATTTAAAAATTTTTTTTAAAAAAAAAGGGGTTGACCCTTTGGGTTTTCCCCAGGGGGGACCAATTTTTTTTTGAATACGGTTTTTATAATATATCTGGGAAATATATTACACCATATACACAGATATTTTATATAATGTGTATATATACACAGATATTTTATATAATGTGTATATATACAGATATATATATATCTATATATATATATATATATTGGATAATATAATAATAATATAGACATATTTTATATATTTTAGATAATATATTTATTAAACCTAAGATTTCCATCTCATAGCTTTTCCCTGCCTTCAACGGCCGAGATTCTATCACCCTGCCAGGGTGTGTGACCTTTGTGTGTATGTGTGTAATGTGTGTATGTGTGTGTGTGCACGCGCGCATGCGTGCATGCACATTTGAACTTGTTGGAACCATTCATTGTTACTGGTTGCATGACTGTGTAAAAATGAGTTGAGTGCAAACGCTTTGATTTGTCTCTGCAAGATATAGCGCTATATAAAATCCAGTTATTATTATTATTATCATTATAATTTCATGTTATGACACATTAAACACAGATCTATACATGTATGCTAACACACACACACACACTTTTCTTCCCTCCTCCTCCTCCCTTCTTGGCTACAGCTCCAGGTTCACCAACGGTGACAGTGTTGTGCATGCCACCTTGGCTGCACACCATGAAGGCAGCTGCATTCCGACCTCAGGGATGGTGTCTGAACACACCACCAGTGTGCATGTCTTCATAGTTTTGCCATCCATTTCTACCGGTGCACAATGTCCTACTCTTCTGAAAGGCAGAACATGTGCGCAAAATGTTCTGCATGTGTTTGCACACAGGGCCACACATGCACTATTTTCAGACTCCTTTAATGTAAGGATAGCTTCTGTTTATCTGAATTGCAAAGTTAATATTTTAGCTGTTCATTTTTTCTTTTCAGAATTCTTGTTTATGCTTCTTTTTTGTTTAATGCAATTGATTAGTTATGTGCATACCCCTCCCCCTACACACACACACTTTCCCATCTGATATCACTATTTAGTGGAGGGACGTTAAACTAAGAACTACTACTACACAGGGCCACAGTTTACAGTCTCATCCAAAGAACTTTCGGGGGGGGGTAGTAGAGTCAGTACTCATCTTAATTAAGTACAGGGAAGAAATCCCCTTGAATAGTGTCTCAGTGGCAGCTCAAACCTAGGGGCTCAATCCCAGGCTTTCAAACCACGAGTGCAACACTCTAACCACTCTGCTATCCTGCCCCCATATGCACACTTAATTATGTAAATATACATACTGAAAAGTCCTCCGCTGCTGATTAGAATATCACTTACTTTCATACATTTCTGAAATCTGCTTAACATATCATTTACTTTCGAACATTTCTGAAATCAAAATACTTTAACCCTTAAAGTACATTTTTTCCAGAACATATATAACATCAATAAAATGTAGGCACTTGGAGGCCAATGCTAACAAGCCACTACCATCCCTGTGTCACCAAGGCTGACGCTAAAAACCAAAGACACTAACTACACTTAAAGGACCCCGAAATCAACTGCCAAGTGTCACTTACCCCAGATTCATGCGCCAAAGGAACCCCTGTAGACAAACCAACAACCAAATGCATAAATAGATACATCAAGAAACTTTTTGGTTTTTTTAAAAGGTCCAAAACTCCTAAACATTTCAAGTCAGCTATCAGTAGTAAACAGCATCAGACACTCATTCACTCCGTGCTTGAGCTATCTGATCACTAAATCATCACTGTAAATAACTGACGACATAAATTTACAACAGAACACATTTCCTCAGTATGCACTTTCTAGCTGACTTCACTGTACCACACTCACAATCCCTAAGAGAATGGATATATGAGGGTATTTGTTTATCATTTTTTTACCCACCCACCTCCCTTTTGTCAAAAGGCTTTTTTTACCAATGACAATGAATCAGATATGGTTTCAGATTCAGCCCAGTGCTCATACTCACCCAAGATGGCAGTATGTTTCCCTGGTTCTCTCTTTCTCCTAGCAACCTTGCATGACTACGGGCCCACAAACCATGCATCAAACTACTAAACCACCACTACACTGAAGCCATGGTGCAGATTAGCAGTTACGCACTGGAGGTTGTGGATTCCAATCCAATGCCTACTAGAGTAAGTTTGCTGTCTTGTGACTCCATCACGTGGAAGCTCCATCCACTTAACAGAACAATTTTGAGTGTGTGCTCAACTTCCTGACCAACAACACTAGCAACAATTGTACTGTTATCGATTCAAAGTCCTATTGCACTCAGGAATGTTACAACACAACCCTACGATTAGTCTCAAAGCCACAGCATTTCATAGCAGAATATCTGCATCCTCCTCATCATCACTGATCATCATGCAATGAAGAAAATTGTCTCTGATTCAGTGGCCCCAGTTGCTCTGGTCTCACAGAAACCGTTTTGGTTTCCACATACACTTCTGTGCCTGTGGTGGATTTGGGTCAAAAGCCTTCAAAGGTGTTTTTTTACCTGTCCACCAAAAACATGTGTTTCAGACAGGACCTGATGTACATATAAAGACTTCACGAGAAGGCCCTATAGGGGAAAAGCTTAACCTTGTAAGGATTAAAAGCAAACTGACTTTTTGATTACCCCCGTAAGAGCTCATCTGTCGGGCAGAAATTCCCACAGACTAATACTTGACATGGTGGGTAGAAAAAGGAGTAAAGTGTTTCCCATAAACCTAGGTGGGAGCGGGGGGTCGAGACCCGCGACCTCTGGCCACATGAGTTGAGCCGCCCTAACCACTCCACCATGGTTGCCTCCTGGACCTGATGTGACATCACCACATAATCACGATGCAGTGGTGAATGGGGGAAAGCTTAACCTTGGATAAGATTCAAACCACAGACTTTTTGATTATCCGACGTAAGAGCTCATCATGCCTTGGAGGCAAGAAAATCAACTGACAAATACTGACTGGTGGGAGAGATGCTAAAACCCAGTAAATACAGCATTCAACGTCCATCCCATGAAGTCTGTTCTGATCTAAACAGCGGCATGTGGAGATCTGAGGGTGGAGATTTTTATCATCTCCTGGGTCAACTTTAACCCTTTGCTGGGCACAGCAAAATCGTTTGTTCACTTCCTGCTGGGCAAGCAAAATGGAGGTGGATGGCCTCTGAGTGTTGTGTGTATTTAACATGCAATAACTCCACAATGGTTTAATGGATTTTAATGAAATAAAAACAGCAAAATGCAGAAATGAAGAAAGAAACTGCTATTTGCTTATGTGTGTTGTTATTTTTGGGGTTTTTTAGAATTATAATGCATAAACACACAAGGTCATTGATCGGTTTGTGTGTGTCACAGTTAGTGTTGCAGTAGCTTTGGAATGCATGCATGGATTTTGATCAAATAAAAAGTAAAACATTCTGAAACAATTACAGAAGAAGTATTTTCAACCTACTGTTGGCTTTTTAGGTTTTTTTGATGAATGATGCACGAAAATATGAAACATTTCAACGGTCGCCATTTTTGTTTGCCAACAATTGCGATGCATGTTAACTTTACAGTTCGAGCCGCTACCGTAACAAAAGTCCCAAATAGCAATCAATTCACAAAATATATCAAGTTGTGAACCATTGCTAAACTCGAAATCGGCAATAATTTCCCCAATTCTATGAGCATAATTCAAAATGCGCATCGGCAGAGTTTGATTTGATGATCGATTTACGTCTCGAACTTTGTTGTTGTCAAAGTCGTCTTTCTCTCTTCAATCAACAAAGTCAGAAGTGCACACACTGCTAGGATCGCTTACATTGATATTTGAGCCTGGACACACATCTCACAGCGTCATATTTTTTACATGAAAGCCATAAAAATGATTGTACATGTCGGATTCGAAGATAGCGTCCATCTTGGGAAAAATTGCGATTTTTTTTCCTCCAAAACTTGCCACAAACACACTCCAACCGCCGCCATTTGCAATATACATGCGGAAGCCACGTGGGCAGTCTCGTTGCTTCTATTTTCACGATATTTGAAGCGAGATTGGTGGGAATTTTGAACGTATGAACACGATGAAGTGACGGTCATGTTGCCGGCCGTTTTTGGCTGTTGTGCCCAAGGATAGGTTTGGCCGTTTTGGGACGCTATACCCAGCAAAGGGTTAAAGGCAGACCTGCCAGTGCCTTCTTTCCTTTCATGTACATACACGCATGCCTAAGATCAAATATGTACATTAAAGATCTGTATTAACCTAAGTGTTCGGGGAGTTACAAAAACATCCTGTACCTGGGAAGGATGGACTCCACTAGGTTCCACTTGCGGAAGAGACATGGCCTGAAAACTGGGTGCAGTGCCTCAAGGACTTAACGAAGGGAGACGACACCAATACACAGACAGGGGCACTAACCTTTGCCATCGGTCACCATGACGATGGTGTTGTTGTGTGTGGCTTTGATATGGACGATGGGCAGTTCGTCGTAGCGAGTGTTGCTGATCAGCATGGAGTGAGACTCCAGCGTGGGAAACATAGAGTCAAACCTGAAACACCCAGCACTATGAAAAAGACACCAAGTCACCTGTCACCATCCTTCAGTAAGGGAGTGTGCATAAACCCCCCACCCACACACCCATTCCCACACCACCACCACCACCACCACAGAAAGAAAGGTTCACATTTTACTTGTCCGAAATTTCATACTAATCAGCACCCAAGTTCAACTTTCAGTTCACACAATAGTTTAGCCTGTTTTACTCCACAACCCTCTTGCCCCAAAGCCCTCAGTAGAGCTACGACTGCTCGATGTCTTGCATGGTCCCCTGTATGGCACCACGCCAGCACCACTCTTGGTCACCCCGTCCTGGCAGACAGTCAGTCAGTGCCCAGGGCAAGGCCTGCCATGAAGACGTCCACTGTCACGTTGACCTCTGCACTGCTCAGTCCTCGGCGCCCGTCAACGGGGGATGGACAACCACGGGGAGGAGATGCCTCAAACTCTGACCTCTGACCCGGGTTCAAATCTCATTAAGAGGATTTTTCCTCTGGAGTTAACATCAGTGCCAACTCCATCCCCCAAAAGCCCTTCAATGAAGACTTAAACTGAGGTCCCTGTTGCGCAACACCTCTAGATCGTCTGTCACACTTTTAACCTGTTCCTCTTTTAAGATTTGGCCATTTGTGGCCATGTAAACAGATGACAAAATTTCAAAAAACTAAACGGGGACTGGATTTAAAGGCGACACGAGTGCCATGCCAATTGTCGCAAATAAACAAACAAAAAAGCTGACACACACATAAATCAAGAATTCACATTCAGCCCCTGCGTTCTGCTCACACACAACGAGACACACAAACACACACGAGCCACAAACGTACACACACACACAACACCTCACACGACTCACACACACACTACCATTCAAAAGTACACCAAATGCCAACAAACACAAAACTACACCCCTTCCATGGCTGCCAGAGACTGGATGAAAAAGCACCGCATACTGCTGATTTCTTGTATGCATGTCAATGCAAATCTAGGTGTGTGGTGCTGGTGGTGGCTGTGGGCTTTGTCCACCCCTTTCTTGCTGATGCTCCTTAAACACCTTGAAAGCCCCCCAGTGAACGTATGGCGCTCAATGCCTTTCAACACTAACTCCAAGTCAAAGGTTAACAGTGGGTAAATCATATATTACGCACAATGTCGCGTGCGTGTTCGCACACACACTTGAGGTCCGTCCGCTTGTATATTGTGGTAAAAAAAATTAGTTTTTATGTCATTTGTAAGTTTTAAATTGTGTTCCAATTGATAGTTGTGCGTGTTATTGTTTATGTGTGTGGTGCACATCGCGCATGTGTATTGGTTTGTGTGATGTTATTACATTACTGTATTTGTATTGAAACCAAAAAATAAGCTTTTGTGCTTTATATTTTGGGTGTATCAACGCCTGTCTATGTAAATCCCTTCAATGGGATTTATCAAAGTTATTGGACTTGACTTGACATTTGACTTTGAGTCTCTTCAATATACCTCAATTAAAACAAAAAAAAAACAACACCTTACACACATGCAAGGAATCACTTCAGCCCTTGCGTCTCGTACACACACACACACAGCCACACCGCCCCCCCCCCTTTCCATGGCTGCCAGAACTGATCACTTCACACCCTGAACTGGATCTGGTAGATGTCTCCCCGCTCAGCTCTGTTCCTGCTGCTGCTGCTGCAGCTGCTGGTGAGGCTTTGTCCACGCCTTCTTCCCGATGCTCCTTGTCTACTGCACGCCTGTTAGGCAGCCCCCCAGGTGCAGATGCCTATCAGCCGGGGCCCTTACAAACCCTTTCCATAACCATCACCGGCAAGATCAAAGATAACAGGTGGGTAAAAACAGTCACATACGCACAATCTCACCTCTGTGTCAACCTCCCAGCTCTAGCTGAGAAACAAACAAACAAAAAGAAGGAAATTGACATTGGTGAAAATTTTAATTACTGGCCATTTATAGTTGTGCTTTTCATATGGTTCAATGTGCAGGGCACAAACTAACTCTACATATAGTAATAAAAATAACTACCAACAGTAACAACAAAATCAACTAGTACTTTTGTTGAATACAACAAGAAACAACTGCTACTATCAAATCACAATCCACAGGGGTAGGTAGGACAGCCAAAACTGGCAAAACCACTTGCATTGCAAACATTGCATCACTGATGAACCTCGGAGCTCTAGCCTAGTAACAAAAAACAAAAAAACACATTGAACATATACACTTGTTGTTATTTCTGAAAAACATGGCACTTAATGTTGGGTTAGTGTTCATTTCAAGTGACAGACAGTGGAAGTGTTGTTCACCTGCAGATCTTTTCTTTTGGGGGTCCTTGGCTAGAGCTCTGAGGCTTACCAATGATGACATTTTTGCACATGTGACTGTTTACTGGCAGATCTGGTAGATGATTTTATCCACAAATCTTCAACATTTACATGTAACTTCCCACAGTTATTACAATCAATAGATAGGTAATCAGGCTAAGTGGTAAGGCAGAGTGATCTAGATGAACATTTTTTAGATAAGCATTGGGTCCATGGTGGGTTTTGTTTTCACTTTTGCGCTGGTAAAAAGTTTTATCTATGGTTTGCATTGTGCAAAGAATGTATTTTGTATTCATTTTCTCTGCCTTGTTTTCTCACAGAGTTTTGTTTTATATTAGCAAACTCCTATATTTTTTTGTTTACCAATTTTGTAATTTACGTGACACACTATTTTTAACTCAAAACCTTTTTTTTAACTGGCCCATTAGTAGTCCATTTATTTGGCATCAACACTGTGAAATTTGAAGGTCATCCATTCCAGAGTTCAGAAATTCAGCAAGCCTGTTTTCACGCACACACCTGGCTGCACGCTGGGCAGGAGGAGAAAGCTCAGGTCCCACTTCTGGGATAGAGCGAGCTGAGTTGACTTGACTACTGCTGCTGGAACACAGTTGTTGTGTACCCACCATTTTCTATCTGCTGTTGAAGAAGGGGAAGGCTGCCTTTGAATGCCCCAAGGCGTGTCACCACAGAGCGCAGCATTGTAGACCGCCTGACACTTGTCTCCCTTACGTCCTGTCGGTATCAGTGGATCAAACCAGAATAGTGTCTGAAAGAGAGAAAAAAAGAACGCTTCAATTGTTCATGGAGAAGACTGATGACCATACCCTGGTAAACATTGACACAGTCTGTTTCAACCAGAAAACAACAACTTTAAGATAAAGCTAAAAGCAAAACAGAGAAAGAGAACCTACCATTTTGAAAAAATCAGCAAAACTAGAATTGTACTATAAAAAGAATCAAACTAATGGTAAAAAGATAGGTATGACATTATACAACAAAAATGTAACCCTCCTCATATGGAGAAAATAGGAGTATGGGAAGCTTCTGGACCTCCCCCCCCCCCCCCCCCCCCCCCCCTCAAACACACACACAAAAATGTATGACCTACCTGATTACTCTTATCCACTGTTTACAAATTTGTTCTTTCCAGTCCTACCAACCATTCAGCTAAAAACAGTACACCTCTATACATGTGCATGTGTAAGTGTGTGTGTGTGTGTGTGTGTGTATGTGTGTGTGTGTATGTGTGTGTGCGCGCATGCACATGCATGTGTAAACCTGGAGTTTGGAGATTTCCTGCTTCTCCCCCCCCCCCTGCCCATTTAGTTTGCCACATTCTGACTTTGGGGACGGTGTCTAAACACGACACCTGTAGGCGGCATGTGTTTTTTCCCTTAATTTTGTCCCCTGTTAATACCGGCACATGATGGCTTACTCTTCCAAAAGGCGGACCAGGTTTTTGACGTGTGCATGAGATGTTCTGTGTGAATTTGCCCACGGGGCCTCGCTTCATAGTCTCATTTGATTTTTTCATCAAACTGGGAAGAAAGGGCAAGGCTGGAATCAAACCCAGAACCTCACGGTTTACTTGTTAGGCAGCCAAACATCTTAACCATCCTGCCACCTTCCTTCCTAGGACCACTCTCAAATACAGAAATGAAGTCTCTGCTGAAGACTGACCACTGAAACCAATGGTGGTGGAACAGAGCACAGGACAGCCTAGTGATCACAGTACTTACACAACTCATCATCTGACAGTTGAGTTAACTCAGAGTGCTCACAGCAATGTCTCTAGAGGTATCGTGTTACTTTGCCCTGGGCTGGAGTAAATAACGGTTCTGACTTCATTCCCCACAGAATATTGCTGGGTGGTGAGTAGCTATCAGTATCAGTTACAAATCCAAACAATCAATCACTCCTACTGCTCCACAAGATGTCTTTACAAGCTACAACGATCACTGTCCAGCTGACAAGGACACATTTTGGAGTGGATGATCATAGGCTCTGCGAAGACCTCCTGCTCTCCTGGGTCAGGAATGAGCTCTGCTGTCACAGCCCCGTTAATGTGCGTGTTCTCTTGATGGGGGGACATGGTGCAGGTGGTGGCCACAGCCTCAAGCTGTGGTGAACGAGGCATGGGTGGGTGCAGACAACCAGCGCAAAAGCAAGACGAATTCTGCTCTCAGCATCCTCTACCAAGAGGGTTTGCAGGCTAGAGAGGTTGCTGAGGCCAAGGAGCAGAGCTCCTGCAGAGCTACAAGCACAGAAAAAGACCAACCCATACACATCCCACCCAGTAGAGCAATGCTTGCATGCTGAGAGAGGGAAGAACAAGAACAAGAAGAAGGATTGGGTACACGACAGGACTTTCCCAGGTCTCCTTTAGATGTCTCCTCCACCCCCTCCCAATTTTCTTTTAGTAATTGGCTCGTCAGCTAAAATCACCAGCCCTGAAAAAGTGTTTTTTTTATGACATTTTTGAAAGATGTGTACCACTTAGTTTGAACATTCAATTGTGGTTTCCTTCATCCCCCTCCTTTCACATTTCCACTGTGGTATATTTTACGAGTCCTTTTGCACAAATCACCAATTCCAAACTGATACACAAAAAGAAGGAACCTCTGCCAGACTGGAAAAAAACACCTTTCTGCATCCAAAGTCACAATAAAAATTTATAGAAAATATATGCATATAAAAATAACAATGTTGCATAAGGTAATACATTTCCTTTAATTTTTTTTCCTTTAGCAAAGTCATAGCTTTACAAAATCTCTAGAAATCAATAATGAGTAATTTACTTAAATCACTAATACCGGAAATATAGCCTAGTGCTTAAAACATTAGTTTGTGGTCTAACGGCCCAGGTTAAAGCCATCGCCAAGGCACCCTTTCAAGGGGATATTTTTTCCCCTGGAGTCAACAACAGTACTTACTGACTCCACTCCCTTAAAAGTCCTTCGGATGAGATGATAAACCGAGGTCCCATGTGCAAACACACACTGAACATCTTGCACACACCTTAAAATCTCATTCAACTTTCAAAAGAGAAGGCCATTTCATGCTGGTAGGAAGGTAAAAATAATAATAATAATAATAATATATGGAATGCATATAGCGCTGAATCTTGTAAAAAGACAAACAAATCGAAGGTACACACACAGGTGTGTTTAGAGGCCATCCGCAAGTCAGAATGGGGCTGCCTAAATTGATGGGAAAACACTTGTGTATATGCAAAATCTCACCAACACTGCCACAGTAAACCTTGGAGCTCTAGCCGAGGAAAAAAATTGTCACTGATTTTACACAATTTATAATAGTAGTAGTAGTAGTAGTAGTAGTAGTACTAGTAGTAGTAGTAGTAGTAGTAGTAATATTTTTGTCAAGTCTAGTCAAAATTTTATTTCCAGATGGTACATTGAATAAGCAATGCATTTGCTTTTTTTCATCAAGCCATCTATCTAAGAACAAATTTCTGAATGATTATACTGAAATACTACATTATTGCATCCTTACCATTAAATTAAACCAGTAAAAAGAGGAAAATTGATAGGTAATACATTGAAAAATACAAATTACCACATATACATATACATGCACACACATACTTATATACACCTGCGCGTGTGCGCGCTCACGCCCACACACACATTTAAATAAAGAATGTTTTAAGAATTAAAAAAAAGAAAATCATAAAACGACAGGACAAACAAATTACTTCACCTACTGTTTCATCCATTCTTTCACGTTTATACTTTAGATAATAAAAAGGTACAGGAACAAAATGTTAGAAAATACTAGGCATACTTTGCGTCATTGCTGATCATATTGCCTTCAATGACCTCCCTCCTCTCCTCCTCCACCCAGCAAACATGTGCTTTGTGTGTGTGTGTGTGTGTGTGTGTGTGTGTGTGTGTGTGTGTGTGTGTTGGTGTGTGTGTACTGTTGTGTGTGTGTTTGTTATATATATATATATATAATATATATATATAAATGTGCACTTTCCACTTACTGGCTTAACCTCTCTAACACTGAGCTGTTTTTCAGTGAGGTTTTTATTTTCAATGATGAAAAACGATAATCTGGCAAGTGTTCAGTGCCCTTTTAAAATAACTGTTCACTCCACTGCCTTGTGGATTAGAGTTTTTACTTCTTTCTTCTTTGTCGAATGCTCAGACAGCAACTATTGTTGTCTGTTATATGAGCGAATATGCGTCACGCTGCCGTTAAGCGCCTGACAAGTCAGGCCCAGCGCATCCGACTTCAGCACAAGAGAGAATAGTTACCTTTTAAGTTCTTTCTGGAAAAAAGGCAGGAGAATGGACCAAGAAGGCAGAAAATAGACAAGAAGGAGGTGACAGGAAGCAAAGGAACAAGGCAGAAACAGAGAGTGATAGAAAAGAGGAAATTTCTAGCACAGAATTTCCAGAATGTGGGGATGCTATTTATACTGATAGGCCCCCGGCATCCCCACGGGGGAAAAGAGTTTTTACTCAAAGGCTACGTCTCATTGGGATACCAATGAGTTGGCGTCAGGAAGGGCATCCGGCCATGAAAATCCTTGCTCCAAACAAAAAAATGATGATGAGTCAAATTGAAACAATGGCCCCCAGTACCCGGCAGCTCTTAAATGGGCAGGGGGTGCGAAGAATCTCCGGCTTTTACAAACCAAAGATTGGATCAGCAAATGTTGGGTCACTTCACGGAAGATTGTTGGAAAAGATAGGAGATGCTCAGATGAAGAAAAATAGATATTTGTGCAATACAAGAAGTTCAATACAAAGGAGAAGGATGTCGAATGTTAGGAGTTGGTGAGGACAGGTACAAGCTTTGGTGGAGTGGAGGAAAAGAGAACGAACATGGAGTCGGCCTACTTGTACATGAAAACTGTTTTGAAAAGGTTGTTGAAATAGAAAGATGGAGTGGTAGCTCAATGAACATGAAAATAGTTTGTGGGAAAAAGATCCTGCACGTGATCTCTGCTTATGTGCCGCAGGTGGGTAGACCCGAAAAAGAGAAAGCTGACTTCATTTTGTGTTAGATGTGTCATTCCAACTAAGGAGATAACCATTTACCCCAATAACAAGCCTTGGGTTACAAAGGATCTGAAACGTGTTTTAAACAAAAAGAAAGTAGTATTTTACACAGGCACAGAACAACAAAAGAAGGAAGTAAATAAAGAAGTCAAAGCTGCTATTGCACAGGCCAGATGTATATATAAAAATAAGATAGAACGCAAGTTTGCAGGGAACAATTTTCGTGCTGCATGGCAGGGTATCAAAAATATGTCTGCAGTAAACATGGTAGGTGTCCAACATAGGTCAAAGATCAGTTTGCAGGGAGTATGTGGTAACAACTTACCAGACCATCTAAACGCATTTTTTACTCGCTTTGAAAAGCATGATTTCTCAGATGAAATAAATGACCTGAAGCAATCCCTAGTGTCTGAGAATAGCGTCATTGTTGATGAAGAAATTATCTGTAAGCACTTACAGGCAATAAATATTAACAAATCTCCCGGACCAGATGGTATATGTGGAAGAACCCTGAAATTCTGCGCTACTGAGCTTGCCAGTGTCCTTCAACACCTGTTCCAGGCCTCACTGGATACTTGTCAGATTCCAGTTATTTGGAAAACTTCCAATGTAATACCTCTTCCAAAGAAACCCAATCCTTCTCGGCCTAACGATTTTAGACCTGTAGCTCTCACATCTCTTGTGATGAAAACGCTAGAAAAGATTGAAAAATCTCTCATTCTTTCCGCTACAAAGAAAGACCTTGACCCACTACAATTTGTGTACAGGTCTCAAAGGGGTGTTGAAGATGCCAAAATATTCATTTTGAACAAGTTGTATAACACTTGGTGCCGTCAGCGCCTGGGCTTTATCACAGTTCTTGATTAAACCATTGACGCTATGGGCAACAGCAAAGAGAGAGGCTGTATGACCAGTGGCTTTGCCACTCATGGAATTCCACTTTACAGCTTAGTCTTTAGTGATCGACTATGGCTCTCTGACTAGGAGGCTTGACTCGCACAGTCCTTATGTGCTGCATCCCTGGGGGCTGGTTGGCCTTTGGAGAACATCTCCAACGCTGACTATCCTTATGCCCACTTGGCCGAGAGAGTGGGGATGTACTGTGGGCAAGGCATCTCCACTATAATCAAATTTCTGCCCAGTTTCCAAAAGAGCAGCTGCCTCCTCTGCTGTTTTGGAGGTCATCATCGGACACGATGGACAAACATACATACATACATATAGCCACTTGGAAACACCTGACTATCATGCCAGAATATTGTTCGCTGACTTTAGTTCAGCTTTCAATACAATGCAGCCTCATGTTCAGGTTAACAAAATAATTTCAAAATTTGACGTAGACAATCAACTTGTTCGTTGGCTGATTGAATTTTTAACCAACAGACCACAGCCTGTTTTGGCCAACAAAATATTTTCGGTTAGATTTACCTGCACTGGTTCTCCACAGGGTTGCGTCCTCTCACAACTTCTGTACATTCTATACACAGATGATGGCAGAAGCAACTATGGAAATTCCTTTCTGGTAAAGTTCGCAGATGACAGTGCTCTGTTATCTCTCTTATCCGGATCAGTCTTAGACCATGGTCCAGCCCTCACCGTGTTCATACACTGGTGTGACGAGGCCTATCTGGAGCTAAATGTTTCTAAAACTAAAGACCTGCCTATCGACTTCAGAAGATCACGGCATACTCCTAAGAATATTATTATCCATAATCAAGAAGTTGAAAATGTTTCGAACTATAAGTATCTTGGAGCTGTTTTTGACCACAAGTTAAACTGGGACGTTAACACTGACGCTATTGTCAAAAAGGGACAACAACATGTGTATTTTCTGAGGAAACTGAACTCATTTTTTGTAGACAAAAGGATTCTTTCCTTGTTTTACAAATCCTACATAGAGAGTGTTCTAAGTTTTGCTTTCATTTGTTGGTACAATAACCTTAGTGTTAAACACAAGAATGGCCTGCAGAGAATTGTAAGAATCTGCTCAAAAATAATTGGAAAAGAACAAAGAGATCTCATGTCATTCTGCAATCAGCAGCTTGTACGCAAAGCCACTGCCATTTTGGCTGATCCTTCCCATGCTTTGTTTCCAGAATTTCAGTTGTTGCCTTCGGAACACCGTTTTCAGTGTCCCATCAGCAAAACTAACAGAAAAAGAAGTTCTTTTGTGCGTGTAAGCGTTCGAATTCTGAATTCACAATGATGCTGACTACCTAGTTCTTACATTTCTCTGAATTACTTGCCTGATTGTCATTGTTATGAGTGTAGTCAATACATAATTTTGTGTGTGTGTGTGTATGTGTGTGTGAGTGTGTGTGTGTGGGTGCATGGTATGTGAAATAAGTCTGTTTTCTAGTCAATGGTCTTAAAACATTTAATTCATATATTGGTGTATGGTGTGGTGTGGTGTGGGTGTGCTTGCACACGCACGTATGTGCTGCGTATATGCGTGCGTAAAAATAAGTTTTTATGTCTTCTAGTCATGGGTTTAACATTGTGTTCACAATTGATGTGTGTGCGTGCGTGCGTGCGTGCATGTATGTGTGTGTACGTATGCGCGCGAGTGTTTGTGTGTGTGTTCGTGACATTTTATTTTAAGTCATTCTGGAATGTTTTAACCAATATGAAATATAGCTTTTTGTGTCTTTGAGATTTTTTATGCGTATCACTCTGCCTGTCAGTATTGTAATTGCCCTTCATGGGATGATTAAAGTGTTTCTGACTTGACTTGCCTTGACTCTGGGAAAAACTAGGCAAGAAACTGGCTGAAATACCAGAAAAAGACACTGTCATTGTAGCAGGAGATTTGAATGGACATGTTGGCAAGGACAGAACTGGATCAGAAGGAGGAAGCTCAAAACAGAGAGAGATGGAGAAGGCTCATCAATGTCAAACCTCCCCTGGGAGAAACATGATAAAAAAGGAAGAAGAAATAGAGAAGAAGAAAAACGATCATCTGGGGCCCCTAAAAATAAAATGAAAGCACAGCAGTGTGTCACTGATGATGGTGTTACTGAACACTGTGTGTTGGCCAAAGCTGCAAAGGTCTCAATGTTTGATGGATACAACACAAAAGTTGGAAACTTCTACCACTTAGTCTACATTGTCTTGCTCATTACCTTCGGGTATCCATTCTACCCTGCCTGCTGTTAAGGGTGGTGAGAATGCATGAACACCAGGGCTAAAGTTAAAACCACAGTGTTATACATAGGCAATGAATTAACCTTTCCTGTCCTTTGGTTTTTTATGTATACAGAGGTTTGCAATTCCCCCATGAGACTCCCGGGGTATGCTTGCAAAGCGAGCATCGCAAGAATAGGATCTCTGCCCTCCAACCAGGCATGTCATAAAAGGCGACTAAGGTGGAACCCTTCCCCCGGGTAGGGGGTTAGACACAGGGCTAACAACCCTGTTCTGTAAAAAAAAACGTTTGTTACGGAAACGGCAACACATGTCAGCACTACTCTTCAACCTGATAATTGATTGGGTGATGAGACAGACAACAGCTGACCAGTCACGGGGCATCAGATGGACCCCCTTCTCAACGCTTGAAGACCTAGATTTTGCCGACGATCTGGCACTGCTCTCACATACCCACCATCACATTCAAGAGAAGACATCCGTCTCAGCACTTTCGCACAGCAAGTAGGCCTGAAAATCAGTCAGAAGAAGACAGAGGTGATGACACTGAACGTTCAGAACCCCTCACCGGTCACAGTGAAGGGAGAAGATTTACCAACAACTGAAGAGTTCACGTACCTCGGGAGCACTGTTAGGCATGATGGCGGAGCAGGCAGCGACATCAAGAACCGGATTAGCAAAGCAAGAAATGCTTATAGAAATCTGAACAATGTGTGGAAATCGTCCCAGTACAGCACCAGAACCAAACTAAGACTATACCAGAGCTGTGTACTTTCCACCCTTTTGTACGGCTCGGAGTGCTGGAGGATGACTGAGAGTGACCTGGACAAACTATCCACATTCCACACGAAGAATCTCAGAAGAATCTTGCGCATCTTCTGGCCTGAGACCATCTCCAACCAAGAACTTTTTGCCCGTTGCAACCAAGAAAGCATGGACAACATTATCATGCATAGGCGATGGGGATGGATAGGGCATATCTGCTGTCGGGAACAGGGAAACATCGCCCGAACAGCCCTCCACTGGATACCAGAGGGAAAACGCAAACAAGGACGACCCAAGAACACTTGGCGTCGGACTGTTGAAACAGAGCTGAAGACCTTCCAACATACCTGGGGAACCATCCCAGGACAGACAGGCGTGGAGAACATTTGTTGCTGCCCTACATGCCAATAAGGCACAAAGGCATTGATGATGATGATGATGATAGGTTTGTAATTAACTTTTAAGCTTAGACTGGGGTACTCACTCGCATAAGCTGAAAACCTGCCTTTGCAGCTCTAGGTACAAGAAAAAGAATGCTCACACTGTTTCACTGTTTACTATGATCATCCAGGAACCCTCTGCTCTCCAAGTCCAAGTGAAGCTTCTTCAAGGAAGACAGCAGATGGTAAGAAGCAAACTAGAGCAGAAAGCGCTTTTCCCCATCTTTCTCAACGCATAAGCTATATCTACCATTCTAAGACCTTTATACTTTTGTATTTTATGTTGTGACAGACGAGTTCCACTTTCACTTTTTCTTAACTGTGATGTCTGCAAAACTGCCGGTCATAACCTACGTTGCGCGCACTGAAGTATTTGTTCTGCAGTGCTGCCAATGCTGTCAATTTTCGAACACAAATGGTTTTCCTATAAACAGCTACATACGTAAACGAAAAACGTACAACTACTTTTACACCCACAATCATAAAATATCTCTCTAACCGAAATAGTATGGAGGTCAGACATGCTCACCTGAATTCATCTGAGAAGTGTGCATTATCTCCCTTAGACTTACTATGTAGGCCTAGGCCTATTCGAGATTTGATGCGGAAAGTGTAAAATATGCAAAGGGAAAATAATTAAAATATGAATAAAATCAGACAATGTTTCTTTTAAACAAGACCAGTGAGGTTGAAGTGCATGGACTACGTTTGTCAGTGTCTCTGCTCATTTGCATTTTGTCATTTCCTTCTGGTTGACCACAACTATCAAAGTAAAGCTACTGCTGCTGCTTCTGCTGCTAGGCTACTAGGCCTACTGTCATTATCTGTCACTTGGTAACTGTAGCAATGCTTACAAAAGTATGAATGGTTTCCTACCAGAAAGTGGATTTATACTGCATTGGATTTGTCGGGATTGCATTCTATGTCCAACACTTAAGGGGGGGGGGGGGGGGGTGCATGGCTAACAATCATAATCATAAACATGGTACTTGAGGCAGAAAAACCATCACCAATCTTCCTATCAATTACAGATGATATTGATGACCTGTCAGGTGGTGAACAAGAACCCATGATACTTGCCGAAAGACAGGGCAAAACACTGTAATCAACAAGAACTGACATGGAAACTGCCCCTAGAAACTCATTCACCATGACTCCACCCACAATCATAACCAATGATAGGCCACAGCTCATGGGCAGACCAGTCTTGTTATTTAATGAATGTGTAAACTTGCTTGAAAAAGACCGGTTTTTTCTCCCTAAGTGAATTTTTTCATGTCTCGTCAACACTGAGCCAAACATCAGTAAAATGGAACATCATCAAAGAGCCCGCAGCTGATGTGGGCAAGATAGGTTGTTAATTAAGATCTGATGTTTGTTGAAAACCGTGTGTAGATATACATGCAATTTTGTCATCAAAAGACTTTACAAAAACCCGAATGGCCAGTGACCTACATAATATTTATTTAGATTTTGTTTTTTTGAATATCTATGGATCGATACGGTTGTACGTGTTTGTGTGTGACTTGTGCGCGCGCGATCGCGCGCATATATTATATATAGTAGTATTTATATTAATATATAATATATGTATTGATAGTATAGTATGTTGTTGATATATGTGCAATTCTTTTATTTCGAGGATAATGAATAAGCACCCATTGCTTTTTTCATCCTGTCCCCGCCTGTAGGGATACATCATAATGATAAACCTAATACGCATACACTCACATAGTAAAAACAAAAACAAAACAAAACAAAAAACAAGCAAAACACTCACACAGTAAAAACAAAACAAAACAAAACAAAAACAAAACAAAAACCCAGACTTATAAAGTCATAAAATAGCTGCCTTCACCTCCACCACCCCCACCTAAGTGTGTTGTGTATAAAAATTTGATATTTGTTTATCTTGATATTTATGGATGGTTGCATGCGTGTGAATGATTTGAATGCAATCACTTTGATTTGTTTACTTTACAAGATTCAGCGCTATATAAATTCCATACATTATTATTATTATTATTATAAAATTAACATCTACACATTGAAAGTAAGGTACACATAGTTGTTACTCACAACAATAAGATATTGAAATAAGAAGTTCACTAGAACTCAAATACAGACAACAAACCCAATAAAATTGCAAATATTAAAATTGCAAATATAAAATATGAATGCGTCCTTCATCAGGATACACACCAATTATAAGCAAAACAATAAAAGGAGAGAGAGAGAGAGAGAGATAGATTCGGATTCGGATTCGGAATGTTTATTCATGTAAAGGCTTGCCCCTAATGAAGGGGTAGAGTACACAGGTAATATTAATGAAATCACTCAATATATACACACATTAACAAACTTAACTAAGTCAGCACTGATCGTAATTTGAATGCCTTATATAAGTAGATCGATACATTTCGGACAATATTTTCGTTCATAGATGACAAAAGTAAACACAGACGAAACTGGCAAGGGTATTGAAAAAATTTCAATGGTATATACCGTGCTCTTAGCTTACTGAGAATCAGGCAACACAACATGAAATGTATTTCGTCCTCATTTCCAGTTTTAACACAATGGACAAGTCAAATCCAATTCAGAATATGTTTTGTAGCGATTTTGGTGTGTACTAATTTCTGAAATGCCAAATCTAAACCTGGTCATAATAAATTTCAAATGTTTGTCTAGATCCATTTTCAGATATGTTTTCCTGTCATGAACACCCCAAAAAGTTCTATAGATGCTAAACCTCTCACTGTTGTTAAGTGCATGTCCCATTCTTGCCATCTGCTTAAGATCAATCTTTCTTTAAACTGGTATAAAAACTCTTTAACATTTTGAACACTTCCATTTTCCCATACATACCCAAAACCATTTTCATATAATCTACAACGAATATTTGATACCCAGTTTCTTTTGCCTCTTACATCCAACTCATATAGCATTTTATAAGCTTTCTTTGGTAATCTAACATCTTCCATCACTACTAATTTTAACCAATAACGGATACAGCGTATAACAGAGTTGATATAAATAGGATATCTGTTCGTTTCACCATAAACGAAGTCATTTGGGGTTCTCCTTTCAACCCCCAGAAACTTTTTCAATGCAAACAAATGTACTTGTTCACACTGACGAGCTGCATTATCCAGGCCCCAAAGTTCTGCCCCATACAAAGCAATAGGTGCAACCTGTGAATCAAACAGTTTTAAAAACAATTCTAAGCTGCTGTTATTCAGGGATCGAAGTTTTCTCATGATGCATATGACAGCATTCTTGGCTTTACTACTAAGGTCGTTACATGCTAATGTGAAGCTAAGTCTTGTAGAAAATAATATACCTAAATATTTGTATGCATTTACCACAGGCATTTCAACACCATTGTATTTCCATGTTTCCCTTGCTGAGAGATGGCCACCTTTTCTAAATACAATTATTTTATTTTTATCTAAGTTTACCGTCAATTCCATAAAATGTGCTGCTTTTTGTAAACTATTTAGTTGCGTTTGTAAACCAATAACTGTTTCACCTAGTAAAACTATATCATCTGCTAAAAGCAAAATGAAGAGTTCAAGATAATCGTTATTAAATAAAGCCCCACATCTTCCATTTTTAATAACCTCAGTAGCAATCTCATTGATGAATAAGGAAAATAGAATTGGACTACAAACGTCACCTTGTTTTACACCATAAGTACAACTAATTAAATATGTCAGTTTTGAAACACATCTAACTTTAACTTTAACACTATTGTACATACTTTTGATACAGTTAAACATTTTACCCGTTATTCCATTTTTTATGAGAATCTGCCAAAGAATACCCCTATTTAAAGAATCAAAAGCCTTCTCAAAATCTATGAAGGCTACATATAATTTCCTGTTACAAGAGAACTGTTTTTGAACAAAAGACAACAAAGTGAACATGTGATCAGTAGTTAAATAATTCCTTTTAAAACCAGTTTGATGTTCTCCAGTGATATTGTTTTCCTCAACCCATTCTTGTAAACGATGGTTTATGATTGTACTATAAATCTTACTACTAATGTCACTTAAAGTAATGCCTCAATAATGATTAGGGTTATTATTATCACCTTTTTTGTACAAAGGAAGAACAATGCCTTCTGTCCATTTTTGTGGAAAAACACCTTTTTGAAATAAAGCATTGAAAAACAATACAAAGAATTCAATAACATTGTCACCTGCATTTTTAAACAATTCTCCAACATCCCATCTAGACCAGCTGCTTTTCTGTTCTTTAGTTTTCTAAATGCTAACATGACTTCTTTTGAAATAGGTCGGTTAAAATAGGTATCAGAGTCATCAGACTGTACATGATCTTTTTCATGTGTTTCCTTTTTAAGTAGATTTTTGAAATGATGATACCATTCCTCAACTGTAATATTATTACTAACAAATTTTCTCTTAAATGAACATTTGCGCACATTTGTCCAGAACTGCTTTTGATCTCGAACTGATGACAAGAGCTTATCTAACAATGCGTATTATGTTGTTTTTCCTTGAGCTTTAACATGTGTTTATATACTCTCTTCTTGCAACGCAAAAATCATGTCGGCTACTAGCATCACTTGACTGTCCAGCTACTTTAAAGAGTTTACGTAAGTTTTTCCTGGCCATTCTGCATTCACTATCACATCTGTCAGTCTGTCGTCTCTAAATTGTTTTGTCATACAGCCAGCATTTTGTATCAGACAATGGTTGAAAACGGTTAATGCTTCGTCAATATTATGGTCAATAAGGCTTACAGTTAGTTCTAACATTTTTTGAGTTTCCTCACTTTGCATTAAAGAAATAAAGGTTTCCTTTTTATTTTCATCCCACACAAGCTTATTTATCGTTAGGTTTTCATTACAGATATTCGGTCTCCCATCAGTTCTGTCACAAAGGCTTAAACAAAGTTCCACAGGCATATGATCTGAGTCAAATCTGTCTTTAACTGTAAGCTGGCATAGAGAGTGAAAAACAACAAATACATCACTTGACATTATGAAATAATCATTAACACTACTGCCGGAATCTGAGATGTATGTATAGCAACCTAAAGGGTCGCCCTCACATACACCATTAAGAATACATAAATCAAAAGTTACACATAAATTCAACAGGCGTTTTCCATAAGTATTTGTTACTTTATCATGAGACTTTCTGTTCATATTTACTGGTTGGCTTGTATGTGTTAAATCAATAATATTTTGATTTGACACATTTGTTGGGTTAACATCAGCTGTTCTACTATTGAAGTCACCTGACAAAACAATGAATACATCATCATATTTCAGCAAACAGTCAGTCAAACATTCTTCCAGTATACTAATACCACAATCAACATCAAAATAGGAATAAAAAGGACATCCCTCTGGTGGCACATACACACAAATATACAAAATATCTTTCTCAGTGTTCAACATGTCCTTATCTATTAGGAACACCAAAATGTTGGAGTAGTCAACATCAATGCACTGAACATATGAAGCATACACTTTCTTTATGAGACACACAATACCACCTGAGGGACGACCATGTTTAGTAAACCTAACAGCAGATTTATAGTAACTTGCATAATCATTGAATAAGTCGGAATGAAAATAATGTTTCCAAAAAAGTTTCAACAGAACAAATGAAGTCAAAAGAACGAACATAAGAAAGGAAATCTTTATTACGTAACTTAAGGTATAAACCATTAATATTCCATTGCCAAATTTGGAACGACTTTTTTACAGAGGGAAGGGAAGGGAAAGGATGTGTTTGAGAATGCCTGTCATCACACGCGTCATTACACACATTCGGCACACTTGCACCAGCAGGGCTGTGACTGCCACTGTCATTAGATTCGCAAACACTAGCACGTGAAACTTGAATACTAGCACGTGCAGCTTTACATGCCACCTTGCCATATGTGCTCACAGATTTTACCACCGGTGTCGTGTCTCTGGGTGTTCCCTTTAACACAGAGGGGGAAAAACAATTGTTAACAGAGGGAAGAAGTTCCCCACATGAAGGGCGGCCATTTCCCTATTCTCTCTCTCTCTCTCTCTCTCTCTCTCTCTCTCTCTCTCAAATTCCCCTCCCTATCCACAGAAAACTTTCCCCCTTCAATGACCAGGTGATCAAACACCATAGCCACCTTTTTCTGTTCACTTTTTGCTTTTTTAAAGTGAGGGGTCAGTAAACGTCTGATTTCCCGCACCCTCCACGAGAAGTCCTCCCTAATGAAGACCTTAGTGCCCTTCAGTTTTCCCCTTGCCTTCAGAACATTGAGCTTGTCCTTGAAGAAGGTGCAGCAACCAATGACCGGAGAGTTGGACTTACGGTTCAGATGGTGCAGTCTGTCAAAGGGCAAGTCACGCGTCAGTTCCAGCTTGTCCGTGAAGAGATCCCTGACAGCAGCCTCCAGCTCCTCTGACGTCTCCTTCTCTGGCCTGTGGAGTCCGTGGATGATGACGTTGTTGCGCTTGGATCTGTTTTCCAAGTCGTCCGTCTTCCTTTCCGCTTCCTCCACTCTCTTCTCCAGTTCAGCGTTCTTCTGCCAGAGCTCAGCGTTCTCATAACGAAGAGTGGCACATTCTTCTCTGAGGTCCGTGATCTCGTCCTTCAGCGTGGTGTAACACTCCCTCAGACCCCTGACGTCTTCTTTCATCTCCATGTAGATTGTCGTCATGTATCCAGCCTGGAGATGATGTCAGTCAGTGAGGGCTCACTGGCTGTATTGGCTGATTCCTCCTTTTCTGGGGCCTTTGGTGACTCCGAAGATCGAGAACCAAGCTTTGATTGTCCTGCGCCAGGGCGCACAGGTCCAGGGTTCGATTCGATATCACCGCACCTTGCCAACAGCAAACTGCCCCAGAACAAAAACAAGAGGAGGCAACCAAAGGTAACACCGTCTACCTTCGTCCTCAGTTGCAGGCCCAGTTTTCCCATTTTTACTCTTGTACGTTTGTACATGAAAGAAATGAAAATAAATATAAAGCAGCCACATTTCTGCCTAAAGTCCAGTTTTCCAGATGGCATGGTCACTTATCGAGAGAGAGAGAGAGAGAGAGAGAGAGAGAGAGAGAGAGAGAGAGAGAGATCCATCTAACCCCATTTTAAAAGATATACTGAAAGCGTGTTGGTTTTATCTTTTACGTGAAAAGTTAGTAAAATGGTGAGAATTTTGTTTTCTTCTTCTTCGTCGAACGCTCAGACAGCAACTATTGTTGTCTGTTATATGAGCGAAAATGCGTCACGCTGCCGTTAAGCGCCTGACAAGTCAGGCCCAGCGCATCCGACTTCGGCACAAGAGAGAATAGTTACCTTTTAAGTTCTTTCTGGAAAAAAGGCAGGAGAATGGACCAAGAAGGTAGAAAATAGACAAGAAGGAGGCGACAGGAAGCAAAGGAACGAGGCAGAAACAGAGTGATAGAAAAGAGGAAATTTCTAGCACAGAATTTCCAGAATGTGGGGATGCTATTTATACTGATAGGCCCCCGGCATCCCCACGGGGGAAAGAATTTTGTTTTAAACCCTAACAAACCCCAAACTAAATCAAACAAAAACAAAAAAATACCCCCTTCCCCAACACACACACACACACACACACATGGGGGACAGGATAGCCTAGTGGTATTGCGCTCGCAATCTGACGACCCGGGTTCGATTCCCGTTCAAGGGGATATTTTCGTCTGGAGTTAACATCAGTACAGACTCCACTCTCCCCAAAAGTCCTTCGGATGAGACTATAAACCGAGGTCCCGTGTGCGAACGCACAGAGAACATCTTGCGCACACGTTAAATCCTGTTCCGCTTTTCGTAAGAGTAGGCCATTGGGTGCCGGTGGGAACAGATGACAGAATTTACAAAACCGCATACACACGGGGACTGTATGTAAAAAAAGCACATAAGTGCTTATTCCATTATCCTTGATATAAAAGAATTACATTTTTTTAAAAGGAGAATAAAAATAAATAAACACACACACACACACATACAGTCACTACCCCTTCAAAAAGGAAAATAACTTTTTTGGGGGGCAAAGGGAGAGGATGAGGTCATTCCAGATCGATGGAAATAGATTTCCAATGTCTTGCTTAACCAGACATATCCAAAGCCATATTTGAATAAGCAAATACGTATTTGTGTGACCTAGTTTGTCTTTCTCTTAACATCTAAATAAAAAAAGCCTCCTATAAGATTTGAATGGTAGTCTGTGTTCATCCATGTTCAAAAGTTTAAACCAATACCTGATGCATGTTATATGATAATTAATTGTAAGCAGGTATTTACTTGGGTTTTTTTGTTTTTGTTTTTGTTTTCTTGGTTTTGTGCATCAAATACCTTCAACAAATCAAAGGAATTGTTATTTAGAAACTCTAGCTTTTTCAATACACATAACAAACTGTTCTTTCCTCTGCTTGCAAGATCTTTAAATGCAGTGGTGAAGATAAGCTTGGTGGAGAAACACATTGCTAAATATCTATAATTATATGTTAACCACAGGAATGACATCTCACACATTGCTAAATATCTATAATTATATGTTAACCACAGGAATGACATCTCCATTTTACATCCATTGTTTATGATCAGTTACGAAACTTCCCTTTCCAAAGACGATGATATCACTTTTGTTCAAATTCATACTGAGACCAGATGAAACTGCAGCACTGAACAAAGTGTTCAACTGTTTTTGCAAACCTATTACTGTTCCAGATAACAGACTAATGTCATCTGCAAGCAGGAGAATCTTTTTCTTCATCACATGCTCACACAGCAACTATTGTTGCCTGTTTATGAGCAAAAATGCGACAAGCTGCCGTTTAGTGCCTGAAAAGTCAGGCCCAGTGATCCCACTTCACATACAAGAGAATTGGGGGTTTTTAAGTGTGGTTTTTTGTTTGTTTGTTTGTTTGTTTGGTGTTTTTTTATTGACAAGAGAATTGTTATCTTGTAAGTCTTTCTGGAAAAAGGCAGGTCAATGGACGAAG
>CM054153.1:2975574-2983074 GCA_028751875.1 Rapana venosa | reverse complement strand
TAACTGGGTGATGTGGGAAAGGGGGGGTGGGGTGTTTCACCATTTAACATGGTAACGAATTTTTAGCAAAGCAGGGTTAGGTTCATTTGTTTTCCGACGTTGTGTTTAACAAGGCCTGAACGAATTGTTTGTTTTGGCCAGATTTATGTGTTTTTGTGTGTGTCGGGTCACACGGGCCCTAAATCAGAAAATGAGCCCCGGCGTTCGTGTCGGGGAATCTTGTATTTCGGGAAAACCCCTTCTGTCTTTGTCGAACTTGCCATAACCCGTTCATTTGGGAATTTCTTCAACTATTGAAATTGTTATTACTGTGTTAAGTATAGTTAGTGGGGAAATAACTTGTTAACGATCGTTTTCCCATAAAAAACCGGTTTCTGAAAATTTTCCTTGTTGCTGTCGAGTAACAGTGCCCAGGGTGGGGAAATTCCCGATAAAATGTGTCACTGTGTAGTTTTAAACCATTTTGAGCTTAAAACGGAGACAGCATCGCATGTTTCCTGTTTGCAACTTTTTTAAAAAATTTAAATGTGCATACATGTGTGATATGTGTGATTGTGCTGTATAAAAAAACAGTTTTACATAGTATTTCGGCTGAGGCTTAACGTGAAGCCTCGATTTGGCTTTTTCTCCGCGGCCAAAATTACGGATTTCCAAACAGCGATTCCAAGTTTAGGAATCACCCTTCTAATGGGCTTTCTTTTGTGATCATCGTTTTTTCTGACATGAGGACAGCGTTTTTTGACTAAAAGTGTTGAAAGGGTTTTTTTCTGATGGAGTTTTGGGTAGTTTTTTGTCAAAAAAATATAGGGAATGAAACATTTTTTCAGTAGCATTCGGTTATCGTCTTTTGTTTGTTTGATTTAATTCGCGGGAACGCATGTTTCAAACCTACTACAGTACTACAAGCCTACCTGGTTTCTGATGATAAACGTACTTTTCTTGAATGTGAAAAGAGTTAGGATTGTGGTGTATTTTGAGCTAAAAGTAAACTATGTAGCGCATTTTGTTTTATATATAAATTTTAAGCACTATAGCAGGGAAGTTTTTCAAGTTAAATACTATTAAGTCTCTATCATTCCATAAAATTTAGTGTTTTTTTGAATGCGTGTATGATTTATGCCATTGCCTTTTCTATTTGATTTGTTTTCAAAATATTTGTTATCAGATTACTTTTAATTCTAAAAATCAAACCATTTCTTTTAAAAAATTGGGTGAGACATTTCAAACGTAACTTTGGAGAGGGGGGGGGGTTTTGGGGAAGTGAAAAGTAGATTTAAAATTTTGTTTTGTATAAAATTATTTAGGACCCCTAAGTAAAACAAAAAGTGGAGAGAGTGCAGAAGACAAAGCTCGACAAAAAATGCCCGCCACAGAGCCAGTCACTACCAGATCACAGTCAGAGGGAAAAGAACTTTTGGTTGCAGATCACTTAAATACCCTTGGAGCTATGTATTGTTACTGAAGAAGGTTCAAAGACCAAAATCCCCGAAAAAGCTGCACAAACAGTAGCAGCAATGGCAAAGCTGAAGACCATGTGAAAACCGAAACATATCCCAGGACCAAAGGGCAAAAACGCATGCATTTGGGGCATCCCACATCCTGTTGCATTTTCCCCAAAATTGGACATTTAATGCGTCACAAAGAAAGGGTCCAGGCTTTGAGATGAATCCTCAAAAAACTCCTTGGCATTTCATCCTGGACCACATTACCAACAAAGAAGTCCGAAAAAACCATACCCAAATAAAACGGTACGAAAACTGCAGACCCCAGTCAAAAAGGGGATGGAAATGTGGGAAAATCGATGGACTTCCAAAACCATACTGCAAGGAACATGCAGGGGAAAAAGAAGGGGGAGCAGGGCCCAAGAAGAAATGACAGACAAAATCCCCGAAAGGGCCCGGAAAGTTCTCCCCAACCCGGCTCTTTGCTCACAACGCCGAAGGAGCCAACGGGCAACGTTCATCACGGGCCAGTGTCCCCCAGGAATCGGGAGGGGGTTAGGGAGCAGATGAGATGAAAAATAAAAAAACGTTTTGTGTGGTGTGAGAGAAAAATGAGAGCACAGAGCATAATTGTTTTCAATTGCTAATTGTATGTTAAAACTGCTGATTAGAAGACTAAAAAAAAAAAAAAAAAAAAAAAAAAATAAAGATAGGACTGAAAAAAATAAAGAAGAGTAAGCTTGGAGAAATAGCATGTCAGGTGTGCTTGTGTGTATGGATTGTCGCTGTGCAGCCAAAAAAAAAATAATAAAAATTTTTTTTCAAAAATTAGATGAAGGGGCAGTTTTGGGAGGGAGTGTGCTATGTGGGAATGGATGAATTGTTTTTAACATCAATTTTACATCTTTTATTAACAAAAAAGTCAGCAACATCAGTAACGACATGCGGGAAAATACTAACACCTCACAAAACCTTTATGATTGTTGTAACGCTTAATTTTTCAGGAATCCAAATTGAAACGACACATTCTTGGGAATGTTCCACACACACACAATCTTCTTACCACACGTTCCACCGGCATAAAAAAGCCCTGAACGGGCCCCCTAATGAACCCGTTACCTGTCTGTTCTGACATAGCATGATTATGCAACAATGTAAAAGTGATACGGGGTTAACCCATACAGGTAATTGGGAGTTTGACCCCCCCCCCCAAAAAAAAAAACCCCAAAAAAAAACCAACAAAAACCAAACCAAAAAAACCAACCCAAAACCTTTTTCTGGAATTGTGAAACTTCCCAAAATATTCTTTTTCTGGTTTAGTAGGGAGCTCTTAAAAAGCTTTTTAGGCCGGGCTGCATGTATAAAAATATACAAAACTTTTTGAATGGAACTGGTTATGGTCCTTGCTCAACATGGTCTGACCCGGGGAAGGGCAAATCTTCCTCCAAATCACTCAAATGATACATTGCAATTTTTCAAAAAAGGCAGATATGAGAAGGCCACGTGGGTGTATAAATAATAATACAGTCCACTCTTGCCATTAGTTCAATGGGCCCCCCCCCCCTCCCCATTCATCCAGTAAAATCCACAAAGTGATCATTATAGAAATGAAACTCTGTCTCTCTGCCCTTCACATTATGGACAAATGATCTCTGTCTCTCTGCCCTCACTTTATGGACACTATCTCTGTCTCTCTGCCTAACATTATGGACACTGATCTCTTCTCTCTGCCTAACTTATGGACACTGATCCTGCTGCCCTAACAAAGGACACTGATCCTGCCCCTGACTTTATGGACAACTGATTTGTCCTCTGCCCTAAACATTATGGACACTGATCTCTGCTCTCTGCCCTAAAATTATGGAAAACTGATTTTCTGTCTCTCTGCCCTCTACTATGGACACTGATCTCTGTCCTCTCTGCCCTAACATTATGGACACAAACTCTGTCCCCTCTGCCTACTTTTTGGACACTGATCTCTGTCTCTCTGCCCTAATTTATGGACACTGATCCGTTTTCTGCCCTAACTTTTTGGACACTGATCTCTGTCTCTTTGCCCCAACATATGGACACTAATCTTGTCCCTGCCCTAACATAGGAAAAACCCGGTTTTTTTCGCCCTAACATTTTGGACACTGATCTCGTTCTTTGCCCAACATATGGAAACAATCCTTCTCTCTGCCCTAAAATTAGGGAAATGATCTCTGTTTTTGCCCCCCTTTTTTTTTATACACTGACTCTGTCTCTCTGCCCTAACATGGACAGGGGTCCTGTCTCCTCCCCCCCCTAAATGGACAGGGGTTTCCTTTTTTGCCCCCAACTTTTGGACACTGATCTTTTTCCCTGCCTTAACTTTTTGGACACTGGCCCCTGCCCAACATATGGGCATATTCTGTCCTCTCTGCCCAAATTTATGGACACGGGTTTTCTGTCTGCCTAACATTGGGAAAACCTGTCTGCCCAACTTTATGGACAGATCTCTGTCTCTCTGCCCGAAAAATTATGGGCACTGACTCGTCCTCGCCCTTTATGGACACTGATCTCTGTCTCTCTGCCCTAACTTTATGGACACTGATCTCTCTGTCCCAGCAGATAGGGAAAGGGCTTTGGTCTCATATGCTGTAAACCTGTTGCAGGATGAAAGTGGATGAGGAGAAGGGGGAAGGAGCGATGGCGAGAGGAGAGTGCCAAGAAAGGAGAGACGACAGATGAGACAGAGGGTGACAAAGACACAAAGCCTGACGAGAAACTGTCGTCACCTGCTGTGGTGGAAGAGGGAGACAAAGAGGGAGACAAAGATGGAGACAAAGAGAGAACAGTGAACCCGCTGAACCTAGTCAGCAGCAGGAGGAAGCCATGGAGGTGGAAGAGTCCACTGCAGAAAAAGACAAAGAGCAGCCAAGGAGAGAGGAGGGGGGGAGAGGAGGAAGCACCAAGCCCCAGAAAAGGCAGACACCCTTCTGAGGAGGGGAAAGAGGAGGTCCAAAGAGTAAAACTGAAACTGCAGAATCTAATGAAGGACCAGAAGTCGGAAAAGGAAGAGAAAAACGAGTTGGTACAAAGGCGATATCCCATGAGACATCGAAGAGGGGAGACAAAGGAGCCTCGCTGTCGGCCAAAGCCAATAGCTCGGCCTCTGATGCGAAGCAAGGCTCAGGCAGAGAGGATGCATGCCTTGAAAACGACAGCGCTAGGGCAGGCTCTGTCAAGTCCGAACAGTGGCAGTGACAAAGAAAACCTGAACAGGATGCTGCAGGAGATGTCAGTAATGCAGGCACCCCGGATGTCATCATGCTATCTGAGGAAGAGGAGACGGAACAGTGGAAAGGAGATGAAGGCCAAGAAGAGGAAGCAGGTCAGACGTCTGCAGGCCCATCTGCGCAACGAGGAGGCCAAGCTGGTGCTGCTGAAGAAGCTGAGGCAGAGTCAACTGACGCCCCAGGTGCAGGATCACACCCCTGTCCCCAACAGCACAAACAGCCAGCTGGCAAAACAGGCCACGCCGCGTCAGCAAGGTGGACCCCCTCCCCTGGTAAGAGGGAGCCAGCAAGTGCGGGTTCCAACCTGCACTTGCAGCAGCAAGCACGCAGCAGCAGCAGAATCGCCTGTCCTCTCAGGGACAGATGCGCAACATTCAGGGGCCCCCGCCGCTAGTGAAGAACCCCCAGAATGGGGTCCAGCAACACGGCTAATGGGCATAGCAGTCAGAACCTGCGCAACAGCACTGCCCACCTCAATCAACATGGCTCTTCCAGCCTGCGTCCCTCTCAGCAGCAGCCACAGTCCACACACCGCAGCATCAACAGGCGGCCACTCCTCCCCAGGTGGACACTCAGACTCCTGCCTCAGAGACAGGCTGCTGCCAAACTGGCGCTGAGGAAACAGTTGGAGAAAACCTTGTTGCACGATCCCCCCTCCCAAGCCCCCTGCTCCAGAAATGAACTTTATTCCCTCACTGGCCTGCCCAGACTTTGTGCTGCTGTTGGGTTTAGAGGAGGTTGTCAACCACATCATCGACCTGCAGTTGATTGCTCGAGGACAGAAATCTCCTGATGAGAAATTCATCTGTAACCCCTTCACCTGTGTGCAGTGCAATACTGACTACACACCTGTCTGGAAGAGAGAGAAGCCTGGTTCCAAGAATGTCATCTGCGAACATTGTGTGACCTGGAATCAGAAACGGGCCCTGAAGCAGGAGCACACAAACCGCCTGAAGAGTGCCTTTGTCAAGGCCCTTCAGCAGGAACAGGAGATTGAGCGCATGCAGGCTCAGACCCCCTCCAACCCCTCTACCCCCCAACAAACCGTCAGGTAACCCCACCATCATCTGCCTCGTCTTCTGGCTCTTCCCAGACTTTGGCAGCACGGCGGCAGCCAGCAATGTCGCTGCAGCAGCAGCAATGAGCATGAATCCTGCCTCTTTCCGCCACAGCGCCGAACAGGTGCGACAGCACCACAATTTCCTGCAGGCTCAAGCCCAGCTACGAGCAGGCCAGTCTCTGCCTGGCTTGCAAGGGTTGGAGCTTCGCTCTGCCTTCCCTACAAATCTGCCCTAACGTCAAACAGGCCGACCTGCAGCGCCAGTATCTGTTGGACCTGATGCCCCGCACAGGGGGAATTGCCTTGGAAACAGTGATCACTGTGGGCAGCACTTGTCTTGTTGTGCACTGGTGGTGGTATGGACTGACCAGCAGATCATGGGGAACCAGAGCGGCGCAGCAGTTGTATCTCTTAGGAAGCATTGAGTTGAGGATGTATTCAGTTGAATAAAGACAGGCAAGGAAGGGCTGGATGTGTTTACCATTGCCTAAGGTGAGGGTTGAAAAAGGGAAGGAGTGGGCAAGTCAGCGTGTTAGTTGTGGATGACAGGAGAAATCAAGAAGTGGTGGGTTTGTCACCCAGCTTGTTATTTGTCTTAGTTTATTGTGCCAGTGTCCCTGTTGGGCTGGAAGAACAGAAGTCAGTGCTATTGTAGTATGTGTACATGTCCCTCATCTCCCTGTGACGTGGGGCTGTCACCATGTGGAGAGAGGAGGTTTTATCTGTACATGAACTTTGTTCAGGGAGGGAGGGGATAAGGCGATGGTTCATCTGTTCAGGGAGGGAGGGGATAAGGTGATAGTTCATCTGTTCAGGAGGGAGGGAGGGGATAAGGCGATAGTTCATCTGTTCAGGGAGGGGATAAGGTGATAGTTCATCTTTTCAGGGAGGGAGGGAGGGGAAAAGGCGATGGTTCATCTGTCAGGGAGGGAGGGGATAAGGCGATGGTCATCTGTTCAGGGAGGGAGGGATAAGGCGATAGTTCATCTGTTCAGGGAGGGGAGGGGATGAGGCGATAGTTCATCTGTTCAGGGAGGAGGATGGGGATAAGGCGATAGTTCATCTGTTAGGGAGGAGGATGGGGATAAGGCGATAGTTCATCTGTTCAGGGAGGGAGGATGGGGATAAGGCGATAGTTCATCTGTTCAGGGAGGGAGGGGATAAGGCGATAGTTCAATCTGTTCAGGGAGGGAGGGGATAGAGGCGATAGTTCATCTGTTCAGGGAGGGAGGGGATAAGGCGATAGTTTCATCTGTATCAGGTGAGGGCGTAGTTTAGATTGGTGGTTAGGATTGTAGTTTAATTCTACACAACCAACCACGTTTGCAGTATCTGGACATCGGTACTACTGCTAGAAATCATTGATGAATTTGCTTTGGAATGCTAGAACCACCCTAGCATACATCAACTATTGCCTGTATACTTTAGCCCCATGGGGACCGGGATAGCTCAGTGGTTGGAGCACTCGCTTTTCCCCAGCCAAGTTAAGCAGCGTCGAGCGTGGTTACCAGTTGTGAGGGTGACCGTTTGCGCGCCTTGGCTTCAGTACAGTTCACCCAGCTGTAAATGGGTACCGCCCTCTTTAGGGTCAGGGAAGGTAAAGCAGCGAGGGAGAGGAGATGGGCGCCGCCCTCAATATGCTGGCCCTAGATGAAGTTTAGGTCCTTGACGCCTCGCTCCCCTACGACCTAAATGGTTAGGGACAACCTTTACCCCCTTTTAACCCCTTTTTACTTTA
>CM054153.1:2945865-2975074 GCA_028751875.1 Rapana venosa | reverse complement strand
ACAAAAGAGTTGGAAAAAGGTAAATTGGCTACACTATAGCTTATATCACACTACACAAAAGTTAGATTACAGGTAAACTTGGCCTACACTATAGCATTATATCAACTACACAAATTTTAGAATACAGCAAAAACAGCACTATAGCTTTTATATCACATACAGAAGAGTTGGAATACAGGTAAACTTACCAGTCGCCCTGGGCCAATTCTTTCACACATTTTCAGCACCAGACTGATTCCCTGCTTTGTTAGCTTTCTGCAGACAGAAACAGAAAACCCACATGAAGTCACACTAGCTTCATAGCCCTCTTTGGTAACTGAAGCAAACAGACAAACATAAATCACACACACACACAGAGATTGGTGGATCATTGGTATGGAGTTAACAAGCACCTACCTAGAAAGTGAGAAATGCGGGCTCGATCCACAGTTTGAGGCTGAACTTTCATCCATCTTACCCCCTCCCCCGATTCCTCAGCTAGAGCTCTGAGGTTTTGTGAATGTGACCGTTTTTACCCCCCACCATTGGGTAGCCGCATTCCCACTTTGGGGATTCCTCCCATCTTCTCACCTTCAGTGCTCGTCAAGGTGCCAGTCTTTTGGAGGAAACCATAAACCAAGATCCCCAGAGCAACATGCACAAAGCGCATGTAAAAGAATCTACGGCAACAAGAGACATGTCCCTGGCAAAATTCTGCAGTCAAAACCCCTCTGTGCTAGGGCAACAGCTATAAATGCCAACTGCACATGTAAAAACCAAGGGTGGCACTGCTCTTGTGGGGACCTGCTCTCTCTCTCTGCCCAGGGACAGCAAGCAGCCTGAATCCCACACACAGAGAGAGCAATGTGCTGGGACTGAAAGCACTATACACAACAATACAACACACACATGCATGCACGCATGCACATACATGCAATGTTAGTAATTCACTTATCTAGCCTTCCATTAATACACGCCCCCCCACCCCCACCTCCGAATCTATCACCACATTCAAACCTTCCTCAACATATTAACTCAATGGAGTCGCAGTATAAATGGATCTGCCATTTTGTGGTGACGCGTGATTTTGGCTATATTTGAAAAATTCAGCAGATTTACCCAACATAATAATGACATACACATTTAACATAAATGAAAAGTTTTATATGTCTACTTCTGAGATTGTTTCACAGTTGTTCAATAGATGACTGTATTTTTTTTACAAATTTCAAAATATGTCACTGAATGCTGAAAAATAAAAAGTCTTAAAAATTAGGGCTGCATATCTTACATGCCTGATAGCTTGATAGTGTGTCCCCTCTCTCTCTCTCTCTCTCTCTCTCCTCTCTCCTCTCCTCATGCCCTTTGTCTTGTCTAATTCAATAGATTTTATCGTGGATGTTTTTATTGCAGTTAGAGATGAGATTATTAGTACTATTATAAGCGATACTGTTTTAGTTTGATATTGTTTTAGTTTGATAGTCCAGTTGGTTATGGGCTTTTGAATTTTGTATCGTATAGGGGTTCTACTTGTTTGAATAATTGTTTTTTTTAATTATTAATTTTCTATTTGATTAAATGTGTTTTTCCCTTCCCCCTTGTTTACTCCCCACCCACATCCTTTCCAATGCTTTTCTGTTATCATCGTTATGTTGTTGTCTCATGGTGATGGGGATTTATTTGTTATATTGTTGTCTCATGGTGATGGGTGATTGTTGTTAAATTATTGTATCTCTAGTATAATAATAATTATTATTGTCTTATTTGACTTATCTTGCTTGTTTGATAGTTATCGCGTGAATATATTATTTGTAAAAAGCGCTATTTGAAGAGTATGAGCGCATAAAAAGCACACGTTTGCTGGGTGGAGGAGGAGAGGAGGGAGGTCATTGAAGGCAATATTGTCAGTAATGATGCAACGTATGCCTAGTATTTTCTAACGTTTTGTTCCTGTACCCTTTTATTATCTAAAGTGTAAACGTGTAAGAATGGATGAAACAGTAGGTGAAGTAATTTGTTTGTCCTGACGTTTTATATTCTTTTTTTAATTCTTAAAACATTTTCTATTCAAATGTGTGTATGGACATGAGCGCGCATGCGCGCAGGTGGTATGAGTATGTGTGCGTGTGTATATGTATATGTGATGATTTGTATTTTTAATGTATTACCATATCGATTTTCCTTTTTTTACTGGTTTAATTTAATGGTAAATGATGCAATAATGTAGTATCTTAGTATAATCCTTAAGAAATTTGTTCTTAGATAGATGGCTTGATGAAAAAAGGCAAATACATTGCTCATTCAATGTACCATCTGGAAATAAAATTTGACTTGACTTGACTTGACTTGCCTTGAACTGTTCATCAACTAGTCCCCTTGAAGCAATGTGATGATTTTTCACCAAAGTAAAGTTCCCTGAAGCTGGCTGAATCCATCTGATGTCACTTTTTGTACAACAGATTTTTTTTAAAAGAATCATAACACTGGAGAGCCTGAAATCCCAAAGATATCACATGTTCATGTCAAACAAAATTAGCCAACAGACACAAACCAGGCAAGCTTATGGCAAGGAAAGCAACTGTGTTTAGAAAAATGATTGCCCAAAACCAGGAGTACTTCCCTTGAATGTGCAACACTTAGTGTATTTTAAAATTCGTAACAGTGAGAGAGGAGTAGTGTATTAAAAATCGTAACATTGAAGGAGAGGAGTGACTGAGCTTAGCTTCGCACAACTAAGGTAGTTAATACGATACTCATTACCGTATTCTTTACACCCCTAACCAAGTTGTCGTGTTTTCTTCTTGTACAGCACTAGTAGACTGCATGTCAGAACCTAATCAATAGGAATGAATATAATATGAGATACTTTGAGCTGGCTATCTCACTTGAGATTGAGCTAAGAATAGTCTCCTTTCATTGATGTTTACTGATACTTAATTGTGTGCGTGTGTCACCGCGTGGTAGTGTGCGTGCTCTGCTGCTTGTGTGTGTGTTGTTATGTCAGACTTGAACGTCCCACGCCAATGTTTACTTTTCTTCTTTGCCGAATCTATGTTATGGTAAGCATACAGCAGTCCACAATAAACCCCTGTTGCACAGGTGTGTTATTTCACATGGATTTAGCCTCTGCATCAGTGGCTGCCCATCCTCAACTGTGAACTCCTGACTTGTCTTCACCAAGCAAGGGCTAGGTGTTTAGCAGACGTGTGGAGCTGGTCCACCAGCGACCTGGTGAGGTGTGTCTTCTGCAGCCTAAGGGCTAGGTGTTTAGCAGACGTGTGGAGCTGGTCCACCAGCGACCTGGTGAGGTGTGTCTTCTGCAGCTGTTGGCCAGAAACAGGCTGGTTTGTTTGTGCTTGGGGAACATTTCTTGAGGCAACAGTTGCAGTTGTGGAATCTTGCGTTCTAGAATTGCAGCCAGTTTTTAGTCACAGGTACAATCTGGTGTTGTGTCGCACTGGGAAGGATTCAGCAGTAAAGTTTTGAAGTTCTTCTCTTGAAACATTTGTTGTTCAAAGTTCTTGAGTTAAACAGTTTGTTAAAAACTTGAATGTCAAATCCTCTACATCGAATAGGATAAGATGGTTCAGAAATGAAGTCTGGTGTAAATAAATGTAAATGATCAGGGGAAAAATGTGCTGAACAAAAGCAGAGATGATGTGATTAAAATACTGAAAGAAAATATTCCTGGAGAAGGGAAGGTGATCATATGATGGACAGAAGAGATGAATAAAAAGAAGTTTTCCTAAAAAGACAAATTTTTCTGACACAAAAAGAGAAGATAATGATGAGGCTGTAATGTAGGAAAGATACTGCTAAACAGAAGACTAGTGTGTCCATACACAGATTGGGGTCGGTCCTCCAGCCAGGAACTGCATAGCCCCGGCTGCTGTGAGTGCTGGACCTCGGGGTGGGCAGCTCTACCCTGCTGCCTTCCTCCACTGTCCTTGCTCCAGTGCAGGGGCTGTACCCTTCCTTACCTCAAGTCCTCTCTATGACATGGCATGCTGTCAGCTCACCAGGGTCTTTGACCCAGATTAAGTGGCAGGTTCCTCTGTTGCCTAGTGTCAACCCCAGACATCTTAGGAAAGGACACCTGAATTTGTTGTGCTGGCAAAGGCCTTCAGTGTGACTGGATGAGTGAAGAGTTGTAGTTTTGCTGCTGGAAACTTAACTGGTTAATTATACGAAACTCTCTAGCAAATGTATTATTTTATGATTGAGAAAAATACTTGATGTTGGGAAAACTGGGGGTAAAAAAAATAACAGAAAAATAATTTCCTTTTTATCGCCCCTAAGATATGGTGTGGTATTACGTTTGTTGGTGAGTGGGTGAATGTGAACACGTCTTTGCACACATACACACACTACCATTCTGTGACAACCACAGTACAGCTACAGTGTAACATGGAGTTGATGATATCCACCCAAACAAGACACTGACTGACTGACCTGGGCCAGAGCAATGGCAGCGGCCTGGGCAGCGATGTTGGTTCCTTTCCTGGCATTCCGGAACCCCACTGTGCCCTGCAGAGCAAACACACGTCATGCACCACCTCAAGGCCAGCTTCCAGCCTAGCCTTCTACTCTACACCAAACATCTAGCATACATGCATGCATAGATGTCCTCTGGTCCCTGCTGGGCGTTCCCCAGCTTAACACCTTGGGGAGGATCCCCCAGAAAAAGCACTCTTGTTTCCCCCATCACACCTGGGAGTCATTGCTGGATTGACCGCACGCACTGGATGAGATGTTTGCTTGTTTGGCCTTTATCAAGGACTTCCACTATACAGGCAGCCATACTCTGGCTTCAGAGGATTTTTTCTCTTTTAAAGGAGAGTACAAGTTGCTACTCTAAGAGCTTGTCATTGATGAAGGTGACCTCAACATACATGTATAGCATATTGAATGACTGCAAGATGGTTTACTGCAGCAGGCCTTAGCACTTAAGCAGCTGACAACACGTTCTGCCTGGCTCAAAAGGCGCGGAGTCACACATGGGATTTCCCCAAGTTGGAATGCCGCTACCTTCAGGGTGCAGGGCAAAAACGCTGGCATACACAAAATGTCACCATTGGTGAACCTGGGGGCTCTAGCCAGGAACGAAAACAACAACAACATCCTCACAACCAACACCACCAACAGCTGATCCATTTGCCCGTTACCCTCACAACCAACAACACCAACAGTTGATCCATTTGCCTGTTACCCTCACAACCAACACCACCAACAGTTGATCCATTTGCCTGTTACCCTCACAACCAACAACACCAACAGCTGATCCATTTGCCTGTTTTCCTCATTTGTGGGCAGCAACAACCTTTTCTGATCTGTATACCGGTTTTTATATATATATCATGGGAAATATATTACACCATATACACAGATATTTTATATAATGTGTATATATACACAGATATTTTATATAATGTGTATATATACAGATATATATATATCTATATATATATATATATATTGGATAATATAATAATAATATAGACAAAATTTTATATATTTTAGATAATATATTTATTAAACCTAAGATTTCCATCTCATAGCTTTTCCCTGCCTTCAACGGCCGAGATTCTATCACCCTGCCAGGGTGTGTGACCTTTGTGTGTATGTGTGTAATGTGTGTATGTGTGTGTGTGCACGCGCGCAATGCGTGCATGCACATTTGAACTTGTTGGAACCATTCATTGTTACTGGTTGCATGACTGTGTAAAAATGAGTTGAGTGCAAGCGCTTTGATTTGTCTCTGCAAGATATAGCGCTATATAAAATCCAGTTATTATTATTATTATCATTATAATTTCATGTTATGACACATTAAACACAGATCTATACATGTATGCTAACACACACACACACACTTTTCTTCCCTCCTCCTCCTCCCTTCTTGGCTACAGCTCCAGGTTCACCAACGGTGACAGTGTTGTGCATGCCACCTTGGCTGCACACCATGAAGGCAGCTGCATTCCGACTCAGGGATGGTGTCTGAAACACACCACCAGTGTGCATGTCTTCATAGTTTTGCCATCCATTTCTACCGGTGCACAATGTCCTACTCTTCTGAAAGGCAGAACATGTGCGCAAAATGTTCTGCATGTGTTTGCACACAGGGCACACATGCACTATTTTCAGACTCTTTAATGTAAGGATAGCTTCTGTTTATCTGAATTGCAAAGTTAATATTTTAGCTGTTCATTTTTTTTTTCAGAATTCTTGTTTATGCTTCTTTTTTGTTTAATGCAATTGATTAGTTATGTGCATACCCCTCCCCCTACACACACACACTTTCCCATCTGATATCACTATTTAGTGGAGGGACGTTAAACTAAGAACTACTACTACACAGGGCCACAGTTTACAGTCTCATCCAAAGAACTTTCGGGGGGGGGTAGTAGAGTCAGTACTCATCTTAATTAAGTACAGGGAAGAAATCCCCTTGAATAGTGTCTCAGTGGCAGCTCAAACCTAGGGGCTCAATCCAGGCTTTCAAACCACGAGTGCAACATCTAACCACTCTGCTATCTGCCCCATATGCACACTTAATTATGTAAATATTACATACTGAAAAGTCCTCGCTGCTGATTAGAATATCACTTACTTTCATACATTTCTGAATCTGCTTAACATATCATTTACTTTCGAAACATTTCTGAAATCAAAATACTTTAACCCTTAAAGTACATTTTTTCCAGAACATATATAACATCAATAAAATGTAGGCACTTGGAGGCCAATGCTAACAAGCCACTACCATCCCTGTGTCACCAAGGCTGACGCTAAAAACCAAAGACACTAACTACACTTAAAGGACCCCGAAATCAACTGCCAAGTGTCACTTACCCCAGATTCATGCGCCAAAGGAACCCCTGTAGACAAACCAACCAACCAAATGCATAAATAGATACATCAAGAAACTTTTTGGTTTTTTTAAAAGGTCCAAAACTCCTAAACATTTCAAGTCAGCTATCAGTAGTAAACAGCATCAGACACTCATTCACTCCGTGCTTGAGCTATCTGATCACTAAATCATCACTGTAAATAACTGACGACATAAATTTACAACAGAACACATTTCCTCAGTATGCACTTTCTAGCTGACTTCACTGTACCACACTCACAATCCCTAAGAGAATGGATATATGAGGGTATTTGTTTTATCATTTTTTATACCCACCCACCTCCCTTTTGTCAAAAGGCTTTTATTACCAATGACAATGAACAGTATTGGTGTTCAGAGTTCAGCCCAGTGCGTCATACTCAGCCAAGATGGGCAGTATGTTTGCTGGTTCTCTCTTTCAATAGCAAGCCCTTGCATGACTCAGGCCCACAAACCATGCATCAAACCACAAACCACCACACTACACTGAACCATGGTGCAGTGATTAGCAGTTACGCACTGGAAGGTTGTGGATTCCAATCCATGCCTACCTAGAGTAAGTTTGCTGTGACTTGTGACCTCACAGTGGAGCTCCATCCACTTTACAGATACAATTTTGAGAGTGTTGCTCAACTTACCTGACCAACACTGCAACAGTCTGTATCTCAGGCCAGGCTGACACCAGGAAGTGTACAACACAACCCTACCAACTAGTCTCAAAGCACACGCATTTCATAGCAGAATATCTGCATCCTCCTCATCATCACTGATCATCATGCAATGAAGAAAATTGTCTCTGATTCAGTGGCCCCAGTTGCTCTGGTCTCACAGAAACCGTTTTGGTTTCCACATACACTTCTGTGCCTGTGGTGAGTTTGGGTCAAAAGCCTTCAAAGGTGTTTTTTTACCTGTCCACCAAAACATGTGTTTCAGACAGGACCTGATGTATGTTCTTTCGAGCCAGAAGGCCCATAGAGCCGGAGCTTATCCCGGTTTCCGTACGTTAAAGCGAACTGATGGTTTTTCACCACCCGTGACGGGAGCTAGTCTGCCGGGCCAGAATATTCCCAGCAGAGCAGTACCCACTTGTACACCTGGGTGGAGTGAGGAAAAGGGAGTAAAGGGTGTCTTTCCCAAGGACACAAACACCGAGCTGAGCGAGGATCGAACCCGGACCTCTGGATCATGAGTTGACGCGCCTAACACTCGACCATGTGCCCCCCAGACCTGATTTGACATCACTCCAAAAGGACTCCCTTGCAGTGGGTATGGGAGGAAAAAGCTTAACCTTGGGTAAGATTCAAACCACAGACTTTTGATTTGCCACGTAAGAGCTCATCATCCTGGACGGCACGAAAATCAACTGACAAATACTGACTGGTGGGAGAGATGCTAAAACCCAGTAAATACAGCATTCAACGTCCATCCCATGAAGTCTGTTCTGATCTAAACAGCGCATGTGGAGATCTGAGGGTGGAGATTTTTATCATCTCCTGGGTCAACTTTAACCCTTGCTGGGCACAGCAAAATCGTTTGTTCACTTCCTGCTGGGCAAGCAAAATGGAGGTGGATGGCCTCTGAGTGTGTGTGTGTATTTAACATGCAATAACTCCACAATGGTTTAATGGATTTTAATGAAATAAAAACAGCAAAATGCAGAAATGAAGAAAGAAACTGCTATTTGTTATTGTGTGTTGTTATTTTTGGGTTTTTTTAGAATTATAATGCATAAACACACAAGGTCATTGATCGGTTTGTGTGTGTCACAGTTAGTGTTGCAATAGCTTTGGAATGCATGCATGGATTTTGATAAAATAAAAAGTAAAACATTCTGAAACAATTACAGAAGAAGTATTTTCAACCTACTGTTGGCTTTTTAGGTTTTTTTGATGAATGATGCACGAAAATATGAAACATTTCAACGGTCGCCATTTTTGTTTGCCGACGATCGCGATGCATGTTAACTTTACAGTTCGAGCCGCTACCGTAACAAAAGTCCCAAATAGCAATCAATTCACAAAATATATCAAGTTGTGAACCATTGCTAAACTCGAAATCGGCAATAATTTCCCCAATTCTATGAGCATAATTCAAAATGCGCATAGGCAGAGTTTGATTTGATGATCGATTTACGTCTCGAACTTTGTTGTTGTCAAAGTCGTCTTTCTCTCTTCAATCAACAAAGTCAGAAGTGCACACACTGCTAGGATCGCTTACATTGAAATATGAGCCTGGACACACATCTCACAGCGTCATATTTTTTACATGAAAGCCATAAAAATGATCGTACATGTCGGATTCGAAGATAGCGTCCATCTTGGGAAAAATTGCGATTTTTTTTCCTCCAAAACTTGCCACAAACACACTCCAACCGCCACCATTTGCAATATACATGCGGAAGCCACGTGGGCAGTCTCGTTGCTTCTATTTTCACGATATTTGAAGCGAGATTGGTGGGAATTTTGAACGTATGAACACGATGAAGTGACGGTCATGTTGCCGGCCGTTTTTGGCTGTTGTGCCCAAGGATAGGTTTGGCCGTTTTGGGACGCTATACCCAGCAAAGGGTTAAAGGCAGACCTGCCAGTGCCTTCTTTCCTTTCATGTACATACACGCATGCCTAAGATCAAATATGTACATTAAAGATCTGTATTAACCTAAGTGTTCGGGGAGTTACAAAAACATCCTGTACCTGGGGAAGGATGGATCCCACTAGGTTCCACTTCGGAAGGACATGGCCTGAAAACGGTGCAGTGCCTCAAGGACTTAACGAAGGGAGACGACACCAATACACAGACAGGGGCACTAACCTTTGCCATCGGTTTACCATGACGATGGTGTTGTTGTTTTTGTGGCTTTGATATGGACGATGGGCAGTTCGTCGTAGCGAGTGTTGCTGATCAGCATGGAGTGAGACTCCAGCGTGGGAAACATAGAGTCAAACCTGAAACACCCAGCACTATGAAAAAGACACCAAGTCACCTGTCACCATCCTTCAGTAAGGGAGTGTGCATAAACCCCCCACCCACACACCCATTCCCACACCACCACCACCACCACAGAAAGAAAGGTTCACATTTTACTTGTCCGAAATTTCATACTGATCAGCACCCAAGTTCAACTTTCAGTTCACACAATAGTTTAGCCTGTTTTACTCCACAAACACCTCTTGCCCCAAAGCCTCCAGTAGAGCTACGACTTGCTCGATGTCTTGCATGGTCCCCCTGTATGGCACCACGCAGAGCACCACTCTGGTCACCCCCGTCCTGGCAAGACAGTCAGTCAGTGCCCAGGGCAGGCCTGCCATAGAAAGTCCACATGTCACGTTTGACCTCTGCACTGCTCATTGTCTCGCGCCCGTCACGGATGACACCACGGATGTAGTATCTCAACTCTGACCTCTCTGCCGTGTTTTCAAAATCACTTAAGAGGATTTTCCTCTGGAGTTAAGCTCCATTGTCAGCGCAACCGCACTCACTCCCCCAACAAAGGGCCCTTCGACGAAGAAGAACTATAAACTGAGGTCCTGTGCGCGAACACACGCAGAACGTCTTGCACACACGTTAAAACCTGTTCCGTTTTTCAGAAGAGTAGGCCATTATGTGCCAGTGGAAACAGATGACAAAATTTACAAAACTACATACACACGGGGACTGGATGTAAAAAGGCACACTGAATACTTGCCTGATTCCATTATAATGTCAACAATAACAAACAAAAAAGCGACACAACCAAAACATTGAATTCATATTTCATGCCTGTTCTGTTAATAACTGTCTACATCAACGTCTAAAACATTGAACATATATGTCACACACACACAACGGATAGCATTACTTTCACACATCATACACACGCACACAACTATCAGTATCAACCCACACGACACTTACACACAACCCAAAAACAACAAACACACACACATGCAAGAATTCACTTCAGCCCCTGCGTCTCGTACACACACACACACACACACACACCGCCCACCCCCCTTTCCCATGGCTGCCAGAACTGACTCACTTCACACCCTGCATGGACTGCTGGTCGATGTCCCCTGCTGCCAGCTGCTGTTCCTGCTGCTGCTGCTGCTGCTGCTGCTGGTGGGCTTTGTCCACCCCTTTCTTGCCTGGATGCTCCTTGTACAACACCTGTAGGCAGCCCCCCAGGTGAACCTGTCGGCGCTCAACTCCTTTCACACCTGCACCGGCAAAGATCAAAGGATAACAGGTGGGTAAAAACAGTCACATACGCACAATCTCACCTCTGTGTCAACCTCCCAGCTCTAGCTGAGAAACAAACAAACAAAAAGAAGGAAATTGACATTGGTGAAAATTTTAATTACTGGCCATTTATAGTTGTGCTTTTCATATGGTTCAATGTGCAGGGCACAAACTAACTCTACATATAGTAATAAAAATAACTACCAACAGTAACAACAAAATCAACTAGTACTTTTGTTGAATACAACAAGAAACAACTGCTACTATCAAATCACAATCCACAGGGGTAGTTAGGACAGCCAAAACTGTCAAAACCACTTGCATTGCAAACATTGCATCACTGATGAACCTCGGAGCTCTAGCCTAGTAACAAAAAACAAAAAAACACATTGAACATATACACTTGTTGCTTTTTATGAAAAACATGGCACTTAATGTTGGGTTAGTGTTAATTTCAAGTGACAGACAGTGGAAGTGTTGTTCACCTGCAGATCTTTTCTTTTGGGGGTCCTTGGCTAGAGCTCTGAGGCTTACCAATGTCGGTGGCAATGATGACATTTTTGCATATGTGACTGTTTACTGGCAGATCTGGTAGATGATTTTATCCACAAATCTTCAACATTTACATGTAACTTCCCACAGTTATTACAATCAATAGATAGGTAATCAGGCTAAGTGGTAAGGCAGAGATGATAACATGATAGCATGGTCCTGGGTTTTGTTTTCACTTTTGCGCTGGTAAAAAAGTTTTATCTATGGTTTGCATTGTGCAAAGAATGTATTTTGTATTCATTTTCTCTGCCTTGTTTTCTCACAGAGTTTTGTTTTATATTAGCAAACTCCTATATTTTTTTGTTTACCAATTTTGTAATTTACGTGACACACTATTTTTAACTCAAAACCTTTTTTTTAACTGGCCCATTAGTAGTCCATTTATTTGGCATCAACACTGTGAAATTTGAAGGTCATCCATTCCAGAGTTCAGAAGTTCAGCAAGCCTGTTTTCACGCACACACCTGGCTGCACGCTGGGCAGGAGGAGAAAGCTCAGGTCCCACTTCTGGGATAGAAAGAGCTGAGTTGACTTGACTACTGCTGCTGGAACACAGTTGTTGTGTACTCACCATTTTCTATCTGCTGTTGAAGAAGGGGAAGGCTGCCTTTGAATGCACCAAGGCGTGTCACCATAGAGCGCAGCATTGTAGACCGCCTGACACTTGTCTCCCTTACGTCCTGTCGGTATCAGTGGATCAAACCAGAATAGTGTCTGAAAGAGAGAAAAAAAGAACGCTTCAATTGTTCATGGAGAAGACTGATGACCATACCCTGGTAAACATTGACACAGTCTGTTTCAACCAGAAAACAACAACTTTAAGATAAAGCTAAAAGCAAAACAGAGAAAGAGAACCTACCATTTTGAAAAATCAGCAAAACTAGAATTGTACTATAAAAAGAATCAAACTAATGGTAAAAAGATAGGTATGACATTATACAACAAAAATGTAACCCTCCTCATATGGAGAAAAATAGGAGTATGGGAAGCTTCTGGACCTCCCCCCCCCCCCCCCCTCAAACACACACACAAAATGTATGACCTACCTGATTACTCTTATCCACTGTTTACAAATTTGTTCTTTCCAGTCCTACCAACCATTCAGCTAAAAACAGTACACCTCTATACATGTGCATGTGTAAGTGTGTGTGTGTGTGTGTGTGTGTGTATGTGTGTGTGTGTATGTGTGTGTGCGCGCATGCACATGCATGTGTAAACCTGGAGTTTGGAGATTTCCTGCTTCTCCCCCCCCCCCTGCCCATTTAGTTTGCCACATTCTGACTTTGGGGACGGTGTCTAAACACGACACCTGTAGGCGGCATGTGTTTTTTCCCTTAATTTTGTCCCCTGTTAATACCGGCACATGATGGCTTACTCTTCCAAAAGGCGGACCAGGTTTTGACGTGTGCATGAGATGTTCTGTGTGAATTTGCCCACGGGGCCTCGCTTCATAGTCTCATTTGATTTTTTCATCAAACTGGGAAGAAAGGGCAAGGCTGGAATCAAACCCAGAACCTCACGGTTTACTTGTTAGGCAGCCAAACATCTTAACCATCCTGCCACCTTCCTTCCTAGGACCACTCTCAAATACAGAAATGAAGTCTCTGCTGAAGACTGACCACTGAAACCAATGGTGGTGGAACAGAGCACAGGACAGCCTAGTGATCACAGTACTTACACAACTCATCATCTGACAGTTGAGTTACTCAGAGTGCTCACAGCAATGTCTCTAGAGGTATCGTGTTACTTTGCCCTGGGCTGGAGTAAATAACGGTTCTGACTTCATTCCCCACAGAATATTGCTGGGGTGGTGAGTAGCTATCAGTATCAGTTACAAATCCAAACAATCAATCACTCCTACTGCTCCACAAGATGTCTTTACAAGCTACAACGATCACTGTCCAGCTGACAAGGACACATTTTGGAGTGGATGATCATAGGCTCTGCGAAGACCTCCTGCTCTCCTGGGTCAGGAATGAGCTCTGCTGTCACAGCCCCGTTAATGTGCGTGTTCTCTTGATGGGGGGACATGGTGCAGGTGGTGGCCACAGCCTCAAGCTGTGGTGAACGAGGCATGGGTGGGTGCAGACAACCAGCGCAAAAGCAAGACGAATTCTGCTCTCAGCATCCTCTACCAAGAGGGTTTGCAGGCTAGAGAGGTTGCTGAGGCCAAGGAGCAGAGCTCCTGCAGAGCTACAAGCACAGAAAAAGACCAACCCATACACATCCCACCCAGTAGAGCAATGCTTGCATGGTGAGAGAGGGAAGAACAAGAACAAGAACAAGGATTGGGTACACGACAGGACTTTCCCAGGTCTCCTTTAGATGTCTCCCCCCCCCCCCTCCACCCCCTCCCAATTTTCTTTTAGTAATTGGCTCGTCAGCTAAAATGACCAGCTCTGAAAAAGTGTTTTTTTTATGACATTTTTGAAAGATGTGTACCACTTAGTTTGAACATTCAATTGTGGTTTCCTTCATCCCCCTCCTTTCACATTTCCACTGTGGTATATTTTACGAGTCCTTTTGCACAAATCACCAATTCCAAACTGATACACAAAAAGAAGGAACCTCTGCCAGTCTGGAAAAAAAACACCTTTCTGCATCCAAAGTCACAATAAAAATTTATAGAGAATATATGCATATAAAAATAACAATGTTGCATAAGGTAATACATTTCCTTTAATTTTTTTTCCTTTAGCAAAGTCATAGCTTTACAAAATCTCTAGACATCAATAATGAGTAATTTACTTAAATCAATAATACCGGAAATATAGCCTAGTGCTTAAAACATTAGTTTGTGGTCTAACGGCCCAGGTTAAAGCCATCGCCAAGGCACCCTTTCAAGGGGATATTTTTTCCCCTGGAGTTAACAACAGTACTTACTGACTCCACTCCCTTAAAATTCCTTCGGATGAGATGATAACCGAGGTCCCATGTGCAAACACACACTGAACATCTTGCACACACCTTAAAATCTCATTCAACTTTCAAAAGAGAAGGCCATTTCATGCTGGTAGGAAGGTAAAAATAATAATAATAATAATAATAATAATATATGATAGCGCTGAATCTTGTAAAAAGACAAACAAATCGAAGGTACACACACAGGTGTGTTTAGAGGCCATCCCGCAAGTCAGAATGGGGCTGCCTAAATTGATGGGAAAACACTTGTGTATATGCAAAATCTCACCAACACTGCCACAGTAAACCTTGGAGCTCTAGCCGAGGAAAAAAATTGTCACTGATTTTACACAATTTATAGTAGTAGTAGTAGTAGTAGTAGTAGTAGTGGTAGTAGTAGTAGTAGTCGTAGTAGTAGTAGTAGTAGTAGTAGTAGTATTTTTGTCAAGTCTAGTCAAAATTTTATTTCCAGATGGTACATTGAATAAGCAATGCATTTGCTTTTTTTCATCAAGCCATCTATCTAAGAACAAATTTCTGAATGATTATACTGAAATACTACATTATTGCATCCTTACCATTAAATTAAACCAGTAAAAAGAGGAAAATTGATACGGTAATACATTGAAAAATACAAATTACCACATATACATATACATGCACACACATACTTATATACACCTGCGCGCGTGCGCGCTCACGCCCACACACACATTTAAATAAAGAATGTTTTAAGAATTAAAAAAAGAAAATCATAAAACGACAGGACAAACAAATTACTTCACCTACTGTTTCATCCATTCTTTCACGTTTATACTTTAGATAATAAAAAGGTACAGGAACAAAATGTTAGAAAATACTAGGCATACTTTGCGTCATTGCTGATCATATTGCCTTCAATGACCTCCCTCCTCTCCTCCTCCACCCAGCAAACATGTGCTTTGTGTGTGTGTGTGTGTGTGTGTGTGTGTGTGTGTGTGTGTGTGTGTGTGTGTGTGTGTGTACTGTGTGTGTGTGTGTGTGTATATATATATATATATATATATATATATAAATGTGCACTTTCCACTTACTGGCTTAACCTCTCTAACACTGAGCTGTTTTTCAGTGAGGTTTTTATTTTCAATGATGAAAAACGATAATCTGGGCAAGTGTTCAGTGCCCTTTTAAAATAACTGTTCACTCCACTGCCTTGTGGATTAGAGTTTTTACTTCTTTCTTCTTTGTCGAATGCTCAGACAGCAACTATTGTTGTCTGTTATATGAGTGAATATGCGTCACGCTGCCGTTAAGCGCCTGACAAGTCAGGCCCAGCGCATCCGACTTCAGCACAAGAGAGAATAGTTACCTTTTAAGTTCTTTCTGGAAAAAAGGCAGGAGAATGGACCAAGAAGGCAGAAAATAGACAAGAAGGAGGTGACAGGAAGCAAAGGAACAAGGCAGAAACAGAGAGTGATAGAAAAGAGGAAATTTCTAGCACAGAATTTCCAGAATGTGGGGATGCTATTTATACTGATAGGCCCCCGGCATCCCCACGGGGGAAAAGAGTTTTTACTCAAAGGCTACGTCTCATTGTGGATACCAATGAGTTGGCGTCAGGAAGGGCATCCGGCCATGAAAATCCTTGCTCCAAACAAAAAAATGATGATGAGTCAAATTGAAACAATGGCCCCCAGTACCCGGCAGCTCTTAAATGGGCAGGGGGTGCGAAGAATCTCCGGCTTTTACAAACCAAAGATTGGATCAGCAAATGTTGGGTCACTTCACGGAAGATTGTTGGAAAAGATAGGAGATGCTCAGATGAAGAAAAATAGATATTTGTGCAATACAAGAAGTTCAATACAAAGGAGAAGGATGTCGAATGTTAGGAGTTGGTGAGGACAGGTACAAGCTTTGGTGGAGTGGAGGAAAAGAGAACGAACATGGAGTCGGCTACTTGTACATGAAAACTGTTTTGAAAAGGTTGTTGAAATAGAAAGATGGAGTGGTAGCTCAATGAACATGAAAATAGTTTGTGGAAAAAGATCCTGCACGTGATCTCTGCTTATGTGCCGCAGGTGGGTAGACCCGAAAAAGAGAAAGCTGACTTCATTTTGTGTTAGATGTGTCATTCCAACTAAGGAGATAACCATTTACCCCAATAACAAGCCTTGGGTTACAAAGGATCTGAAACGTGTTTTAAACAAAAAGAAAGTAGTATTTTACACAGGCACAGAACAACAAAAGAAGGAAGTAAATAAAGAAGTCAAAGCTGCTATTGCACAGGCCAGATGTATATATAAAAATAAGATAGAACGCAAGTTTGCAGGGAACAATTTTCGTGCTGCATGGCAGGGTATCAAAAATATGTCTGCAGTAAACATGGTAGGTGTCCAACATAGGTCAAAGATCAGTTTGCAGGGAGTATGTGGTAACAACTTACCAGACCATCTAAACGCATTTTTTACTCGCTTTGAAAAGCATGATTTCTCAGATGAAATAAATGACCTGAAGCAATCCCTAGTGTCTGAGAATAGCGTCATTGTTGATGAAGAAATTATCTGTAAGCACTTACAGGCAATAAATATTAACAAATCTCCCGGACCAGATGGTATATGTGGAAGAACCCTGAAATTCTGCGCTACTAAGCTTGCCAGTGTCCTTCAACACCTGTTCCAGGCCTCACTGGATACTTGTCAGATTCCAGTTATTTGGAAAACTTCCAATGTAATACCTCTTCCAAAGAAACCCAATCCTTCTCGGCCTAACGATTTTAGACCTGTAGCTCTCACATCTCTTGTGATGAAAACGCTAGAAAAGATTGAAAAATCTCTCATTCTTTCCGCTACAAAGAAGACCTTGACCCACTACAATTTGTGTACAGGTCTCAAAGGGGTGTGAAGATGCCAAAATATTCATTTGAACAAGGTTGTATAACCTTGGTGCCGTCAGCGCCTGGGCTTTATCACAGTTCTTGATTAAACCATTGACGCAGGGGCAACAGCAAAGAGAGAGGCTTTTATGACCAGTGGCTTTGCCACTCAGGAATTCCACTTTACAGCTTAGTCTTTAGTGATCGACTATGACTCTCTGACTAGGAGGCTTGACTCGCACATCCTTATGTGCTGCATCCCTGGGGGCGGGTTTGGCCTTTGGAGAACATCTCCAACGCTGACTATCCTTTGCCCACTTGGCCGAGGAGAGTGGGGATGTACTGTGGCAAGGCATCTCCACTATAATCAAATTTCTGCCAGTTTCCAAAAGAGCAGCTGCCTCCTCTGCTGTTTTGGAGGTCATCATCGGACACGATGGACAAACATACATACATACAAAATAGCCACTTGGAAACACCTGACTATCATGCCAGAATAATTGTTCGCTGATTTTAGTTCAGCTTTCAATACAATGCAGCCTCATGTTCAGGTTAAAAAAATAATTTCAAAATTTGACGTAGACAATCAACTTGTTCATTGGCTGATTGAATTTTAACCAACAGACCACAGCCTGTTTTGGCCAACAAAATATTTTCGCTTAGATTTACCTGCACTGGTTCTCCACAGGGTTGCGTCCCTCACAACTTCTGTACATTCTTTTACACAGATGATGGCAGAAGAAAACTAGGGAAAATTTCCTTTCTGGAAAAATTTTCGCAGATGACAGTGCCTGTATCTTCTTATCCGGATCAGTCTTAGACCATGGTCCCAGCCCCCCACCGATTTTCATACACTGGTGTGACGAGGCCTTATCTGGGCTAAATGTTTCTAAACTAAAGACCTCCTATCGACTTCAAAAGATCACGGCATACTCCTAAGAATATTATTATCCATAATCAAGAAGTTGAAAATGTTTCGAACTATAAGTATCTTGGAACTCTTTTTGACCACAAGTTAAACTGGGACGTTAACACTGACGCTTTGTCAAAAAGGGACAAAAACGTCGTATTTTCTGAGGAACTGAATCATTTTTGTAGACAAAAAGGTTTCTTCCCTTGTTTTACAAATCCTACATAGAGAGTGTTCTAAGTTTTGCTTTCATTTGTTGGTACAATAACCTTAGTGTTAAACACAAGAATGGCCTGCAGAGAATTGTAAGAATTGCTCAAAAAATAATTGAAAAGAACAAAGAGATCTCATGTCATTCTGCAATCAGCAGCTTGTACGAAAAAAGCCACTGCCATTTTGGCTGATCCTTCCTTTGCTTTGTTTCCAGAATTTCAGTTGTTGCCTTCGGAAACCCGTTTTCAGTGTCCCATCAGCAAAACTAACAGAAAAAGAATTTCTTTTGTGCGTGTAAGCGTTCGAAATCTGAATTCACAATGAGCTGAACTCCCTAGTTTTTACATTTCTCTGAATTATCTCCCTGATTGTCATTGTTAGTAGTGTAGTCAATACATAATTATGTGTGGGGTGGTTTTATGTGTGTGTGAGTGTGTGTGTGTGTGGGTGCATGGTATGTGAAATAAGTCTGTTTTCTATCAATGGTCTTAAAAAAATTAATTCATAATTGGTGTATGGTGTGGTGTGGTGTGGGTGTGCTTGCACACGCACGTATGTGCTGCGTATATGCGTGCGAAAAATAAGTTTTTATGTCTTCTAGTCAGGGGTTTTAACATTGTGTTCACAAATTGTTTGTGTGTGCGTGCGTGCGTGCGTGCATGTATGTGTGTGTACGTAGCGCGCAAGTGTTTGTGTGTGTGTTCGTGACATTTTTATTTTAAGTTCATTCGGGAATGTTTTAACCAATATGAAATATAGCTTTTTGTGTCTTTGAGATTTTATGCGTTTTTCACTCTGCCTGTCAGTATTGTAATTGCCCTTCATGGGATGATTTAAAGTGTTTCTGACTTGACTTGCCTTGACTCTGGGAAAAAAAAGGCAAGAAATGCTGAAATACCAGAAAAAGACAAATGTCATTGTAGCAGGAGATTTGAATGGACATGTTGGCAAGGACAGAACTGGATCAGAAGGAGGAAGCTCAAAACAGAGAGAGATGGAGAAGGGTCATCAATGTCAAACCTCCCCTGGAGAAAAAATGATAAAAAAGGAAGAAGAAATAGGAAGAAGAAAAACGATCATCTGGGGCCCCTAAAAATAAAATGAAAGCACAGCAGTGTGTCACTGATGATGGTGTTACTGAAACACTGTGGTTGGCCAAAGCTGCAAAGGTCTCAATGTTTGATGGATACAACACAAAAGTTTTGGAAACTTCACCACTTAGTCTACATGTCTTGCTCATTACCTTCGGTATCCATTCTACCCTGCCTGCTGTTAAGGGTGGTGAGAATGCATGAACACCAGGGCTAAAATTAAAACCACAGTGTTTATACATAGGCAATGAATTAACCTTTCCTGTCCTTTGGTTTTTATGTATACAGAGGTTTGCAATTTCCCCCATGAGACTCCCGGGGTATGCTTGCAAAGCGAGCATCGCAAGAATAGGATCCCTTTCCCTCCAACCAGGCATGTCATAAAAGGCGACTAAGGTGGAACCCTTCCCCCGGGTAGGGGGTTAACACAGGGCTAACACCCTGTTCTGTAAAAAAAAAACGTTTGTTTTCGGAAAGGCAACACATGTCAGCAAATACTCTTCAACCTGGATAATTGAATTGGGTGAAAGACAGACAAAAAGCTGACCAGTCCCCGGGGCATCAGATGGACCCCCTTCTCAACGCTTGAAGACCTAGATTTTGCCGACGATCTGGCCCACTGCTCTCACATACCACCATCACATTCAAGAGAAGAAAATCCCGTCTCAGCACTTTCGCACAGCAAGTAGGCTGAAAATCAGTCAGAAGAAGACAGAGGTGATGACACTGAACGTTCAGAACCCTCACCGGTCACAGTGAAGGAGAAGATTTACCAACAACTGAAGAGTTCACGTACCTCGGGAGCACTGTTAGGCATTTATGGGGAGCAGGCAGCGACATCAAGAAACCGGATTAGCAAAGCAAGAAATGCTTATAGAAATCTGAACAAAGTGTGGAAATCGTCCAGTACAGCACCAGAACCAAACTAAGACTATACCAGAGCATGTACTTTCCACCCTTTTGTACGGGCTCGGAGTGCTGGGGATGACTGAGAGTGACCTGGACAAAAATATCCACATTCCACACGAAGAATTCAGAAGAATCTTGCGCATCTTCTGGCCTGAGACCATCTTTCCAACCAAGAACTTTTTGCCCGTTGCAACCAAGAAAGCATGGACAACATTATCATGCATAGGCGATGGGGATGGATAGGGCATAAACTGCTGTCGGGAACAGGGAAACAAAACGCCGAACAGCCCCCCACTGGGATACCAGAGGGAAAACGCAAAAAGGACCCCCAAAAGAAACTTGCGTCGGACGTTGAAAAGAGCTGAAGACCCCCAACATATGGGAACCACCCCAGCCCAGAAGGGTGGAGAAATTTGTTGCTCCCCACATAAAAAAGGGCCAAAGGCATTGAGATGATAAGATGAATTTGAAATTAACTTTTAAGTTTGATGGGGGTACCCCGCATAACAAAAAACCTCCCTTTTGCACTCATCAAAAAAAAAGAAGCCACACTTTTTCATTTTTTACTAGATCATCGGGAACCCCTCCTCCCCAAAGTCCATAAAGCTTCTTAAGAAGACAGCAGATGGTAAAAGAAATAGACAAAAGGTTTTTCCCCCATCTTTTCAAGCTAAGCATATTACCATTCTAAGCCTTTATATTTTTTGTTTTTTTATGTTGTGACGACGATTTCCCACTTTCATTTTTTTCTTAATGTGATTTTGCAAAACTCCCGGCAAAACCCATTTTGCGCGCACTAAAAGATTTGTTTGCTGCTGCCAATCTGTAAATTTTTCGAAAAAAATGGTTTTTATAAACAGTACTTTAAAAAAACAAAAAAAAGTAAAATATTTTTCACCCCAATATAAAAATTTCTAACCGAAATGTAGGAGGAAAATGCCCCCTGATTCATTGAAAGTGTGCTTATCCCCTTAAATTACTTGTGGGCCTGGGCCTATTCGAGATTAAAGGGGAAAGTAAAAAATAGAAAAGGGGAAAAATAATTAAATAAAAAAAATAGACAATGTTTCTTTTAAACAAGCCCAGTGAGGTTAAGTGAACAGTTTGTCAGTTTCGCTCATTTGCATTTTGTTTTCCCTTTTTTGCCCACAACTATCAAGTAAAGTACTGCTGCTGCTTCTGTCTAGGTACTACCACTGTTTTATCTGTACTTGGTAACTGTACAATCTTACAAAATAAAAGGGTTCCTACAAAAGGGGTTTTATACGTTTGGGGATTTGTCGGGATTATTCTTTTCCCAAATTAAGTGGGGGGGGGGGGGGGGGGGGGGGCAGGGCAACAACAAATCAAAAAATCAAAACATGGTACTTGAGGCAGAAAAACCATCACCAATTTTCCTATAAATTAAAGATGTATTGATGACCTTTAGGTGGGGAACAAGAACCCCTATCTTGCCCCAAAGACGGGCAAAACCTGTAAACAAAAAACTGACATGGAAAATGCCCCAGAAATAATTCACCTTAACCCCGAATCCACCCCAATCTAACAACAAGGCCAACTATGGGGAGCACAGTTTTTTATTTTTAAATGAATGTTGTACTTTTCTTTAAAAAAACCGGGTTTTCCTCCCCTACATGAATTGTTTGTCAGTCTCGTCAACCCTAGCCCAAAAATCATATGAAATGGAACATCATGTCAAAGAGCCCCGCAGCTGATGTAGGGGCAAGATAGGTTTATAAATCAAGATCTTCTGATGTTTGTTGAAACCTGTGGTAGAAGTAACATGCAATTTTGTCATCAAAAGACTTTACAAAAAACCCGAATTTGCAGTACCACATAATATCTATTTGTTTTTGTTTTTTTTAATATCTATGGATCGATCGGTTGGTACGTGTGTGTGTGTGTGTGTGCCGCGGCTCGCGCGCATATAGATATATAGATATATATATATATATATATATAATATATATATATATAATATATATATAATATTGACAAATCTTTTATTTCGAGGATAATGAATAAGCACCCATATGCTTTTTCATCCTGTCCCCGCCTGTAGGGATACATCATAATGATAAACCTAATACGCATACACTCACATAGTAAAAACAAAAACAAAACAAAACAAAAAACAAGCAAAACACTCACACAGTAAAAACAAACAAAACAAAACAAAAACAAAACAAAAACCCAGACTTATAAAGTCATAAAATAGCTGCCTTCACCTCCACCACCCCCCACCTAAGTGTGTTGTGTATATAAAATTTGATATTTGTTTATCTTGATATTATGGATGGTTGCATGCGTGTGAATGATTTGAATGCAATCACTTTGATTTGTTTACTTTACAAGATTCAGCGCTATATAAATTCCATACATTATTTTATATTATTATTATAAAATAACATCTACACATTGAAAGTAAGGTACACATAGTTGTTACTCACAACAATAAGATATTGAAATAAGAAGTTCACTAGAACTCAAATACAGACAACAAACCCAATAAAATTGCAAATATTAAAATTGCAAATATAAAATATGAATGCGTCCTTCATCAGATACACACCAATTATAAGCAAAACAATAAAAGGAGAGAGAGAGAGAGAATAGATTCGATTCGGATTCGGAATGTTTATTCATGTAAAGGCCTTGCCCCTAATGAAGGGGTAGAGTACACAGGTAATATTAATGAAATCACTCAATATATACACACATTAACAAACTTAACTAAGTCAGCACTGATCGTAAATTTTGAATGCCTTATATAAGTAGATCGAATACATTTCGGACAATATTTCGTTCATAATGACAAAAGTAAACACAGACGAAACTGGCAAGGGTATTGAAAAAATTTCAATGGTATATACCGTGCTCTTAGCTTACTGAGAATCAGGCAACACAACATGAAATGTATTTCGTCCTCATTTCCAGTTTAACACAATGGACAAGTCAAATCCAATTCAGAATATGTTTTGTAGCGATTTTGGTGTGTACTAATTTCTGAAATGCCAAATCTAAACCTGGTCATAATAAATTTCAAATGTTTGTCTAGATCCATTTTCAGATATGTTTTCCTGTCATGAACACCCCAAAAAGTTCTATAGATGCTAAACCTCTCACTGTTGTTAAGTGCATGTCCCATTCTTGCCATCTGCTTAAGATCAATCTTTCTTTAAACTGGTATAAAAACTCTTTAAACATTTGAACACTTCCATTTCCCATACATACCCAAAACCATTTTTCATATAATCTACAACGAATATTTGATACCCAGTTTCTTTTGCCTCTACATCCAACTCATATAGCATTTTATAAGCTTTCTTTGGTAATCTAACATCTTCCATCACTACTAATTTTAACCATAACGGATACAGCGTATAACAGAGTTGATATAAAATAGGATATCTGTTCGTTTCACCATAAACGAAGTCATTTGGGGTTCTCCTTTCAACCCCCAGAAACTTTTTCAATGCAAACAAATGTACTTTTCACACTGACGAGCTGCATTATCCAGGCCCCAAAGTTCTGCCCATACAAGCAATAGGTGCAACCTGTGAATCAAACAGTTTTAAAAACAATTCTAAGCTGCTGTTATTCAGGATCGAAGTTTTCTCATGATGCATATGACAGCATTCTTGCTTTACTACTAAGGTCGTTACATGCTAATGTGAAGCTAAGTCTTGTAGAAAATAATACCTAAATATTTGTATGCATTTACCACAGGCATTTCACACCATTGTATTTCCATGTTTTCCCTTGCTGAGAGATGGCCACCTTTTCTAAATACATTATTTTATTTTATCTAAGTTTTAACCGTCAATTCCATAAATGTGCTGCTTTTTGTAAACTATTAGTTGCGTTTGTAAACCAATAACTGTTTCATCTAGTAAACTATATCATCTGCTAAAAGCAAAATGAAGAGTTCAAGATAATCGTTATTAAATAAAGCCCCACATCTTCCTTTTTAATAACCTCAGTAGCAATCTCATTGATGAATAAGGAAAATAGAATTGGACTACAAACGTCACCTTGTTTACACCATAAGTACAACTAATTAAATATGTCAGTTTTGAAACACATCTAACTTTAACTTTAACACTATTGTACATACTTTGATACAGTTAAACATTTTACCCGTTATTTCCATTTTTTATGAGAATCTGCCAAAGAATACCCCTATTTAAAGAATCAAAAGCCTTCTCAAAATCTATGAAGGCTACATATAATTTCCTGTTACAAGAGAACTGTTTTTGAACAAAAGACAACAAAGTGAACATGTGATCAGTAGTTAATAATTCCTTTAAAACCAGTTTGATGTTCTCCAGTGATATTGTTTTCCTCAACCCATTCTGTAAACGATGGTTTATGATTGTACTATAAATCTTACTACTAATGTCACTTAAAGTAATGCCTCAATAATGATTAGGTTATTATTATCACCTTTTTTGTACAAAGGAAGAACAATGCCTTCTGTCCATTTTTGTGGAAAAACACCTTTTGAAATAAAGCATTGAAAAACAATACAAAGAATTCAATAACATTGTCACCTGCATTTTTAAACAATTCTCCAACATCCCATCTAGACCAGCTGCTTTTCTGTTCTTTAGTTTTCTAAATGCTAACATGACTTTCTTTTGAAATAGGTCGGTTAAAATAGGTATCAAGTCATCAGACTGTACATGATCTTTTTCATGTGTTCCTTTTTAAGTAGATTTTTGAAATGATGATACCATTCCTCAACTGTAATATTATTACTAAACAAATTTTCTCTTAAATGAACATTTGCGCACATTTGTCCAAACTGCTTTTGATCTCGAACTGATGACAAAGCTTATCTAACAATGCGTATTATGTTGTTTTTCCTTGAGCTTTAACATGTGTTTATATACTCCTTCTTGCAACGCAAAAATCATGTCGCTACTAGCATCACTTGAACTGTCCAGCTACTTAAAGAGTTTACGTAAGTTTTTTCCTGCCATTCTGCATTCACTATCATACCATCATCCATCTGTCAGTCTGTCTTGTCTCTAAATTGTTTTGTCATACAGCCAGCATTTTGTATCAGACAATGGTTGAAAACGGTTAATGCTTCGTCAATATTATGGTCAATAAGGCTTACAGTTAGTTCTAAACATTTTTGAGTTTCCTCACTTTGCATAAGAAATAAAGGTTTCCTTTTTATTTTCATCCCACACAAGCTTATTTATCGTTAGGTTTCATTACAGATATTCGGTCTCCCATCAGTTCTGTCCACAAAGGCTTAAACAAAGTTCCACAGGCATATGATCTGAGTCAAATCTGTCTTTAACTGAAGCTGCATAGAGAGTGAAAAACAACAAATACATCACTTGACATTATGAAATAATCATTAACACTACTGCCGGAATCTGAGATGTATGTAATAGCAACCTAAAGGTCGCCCTCACATACACCATTAAGAATACATAAATCAAAAGTTACACATAAATTCAACAGGCGTTTTCCATAAGTATTTGTTACTTTATCATGAGACTTTCTGTTCATATTTACTGGTTGGCTTGTATGTATTAAATCAATAATATTTTCATTTGACACATTTGTTGGTTAACATCAGCTGTTCTACTATTGAAGTCACCTGACAAAACAATGAATACATCATCATATTTCAGCAAACAGTCAGTCAAACATTCTTCCAGTATACTAATACCACAATCAACATCAAAATAGGAATAAAAAGGAGATCCCTCTGGTGCACATATACACAAATATACAAAATATCTTTCTCAGTGTTCAACATGTCCTTATCTATTAGGAACACAAAATGTTGGAGTAGTCAACATCAATGCACTGAACGTATGAAGCATACACTTTCTTTATGAACACACAATCCACCTGAGGGACGACCATGTTTAGTAAACCTAACAGCAGATTATAGTAACTTGCATAATCATTGAATAAGTCGGAATGAAAATAATGTTTCCAAAAAAGTTTCAACAGAACAAATGAAGTCAAAAGAACGAACATAAGAAAGGAAATCTTTATTACGTAACTTAACGTATAAACCATTAATATTCCATTGCCAAATTTGGAACGACTTTTTTACAGAGGGAAGGGAAGGGAAAGGATGTGTTTGAGAATGCCTGTCATCACACGCGTCATTACACACATTCGGCACACTTGCACCGGCAGGGCTGTCACTGCCACTGTCATTAGATTCGCAAACACTAGCACGTGAAACTTGAATACTAGCACGTGCAGCTTTACATGCCACCTTGCCATATGTGCTCACAGATTTTACCACCGGTGTCGTGTCTCTGGTGTTCCCTTTAACACAGAGGGGGAAAAACAATTGTTAACAGAGGGAAGAAGTTCCCCACATGAAGGCGGCCATTTCCCTATTTTTTTTTCCTCTCTCTCTCAAATTCCCCTCCCATCCCCAAAAACTTTTCCCCCTTCAATGACCAGGTGATCAAACACCATGGCCACCTTTTTCTGTTCACTTTTTGCTTTTTTAAAGTGAGGGGTCAGTAAAACGTCTGATTTCCCGCACCCTCCACGAGAAGTCCTCCCAATGAAGACCTTAGTGCCCTTCAGTTTTCCCCTTGCCTTCAGAACATTGAGCTTGTCCTTGAAGAAGGTGCAGCAACCAATGGCCGGAGAGTTGGACTTACAGTTCAGATGGTGCAGTCTGTCAAAGGGCAAGTCACGCGTCAGTTCCAGCTTGTCGTGAAGAGATCCCTGACAGCAGCCTCCAGCTCCTCTGACGTCTCCTTCTCTGGCCTGTGGAGTCCGTGGATGATGACGTTGTTGCGCTTGGATCTGTTTTCCAAGTCGTCTGTCTTCCTTTCCGTTTCCTCCACTCTCTTCTCCAGTTCAGCGTTCTTCTGCCAGAGCTCAGCGTTCTCCTCACGAAGAGTGGCACATTCTTCTCTGAGGTCCGTGATCTCGTCCTTCAGCGTGTGTAAACACTCCCTCAACCCTGACGTCTTCTTTCATCTCCATGTAGATTGTCGTCAGTATCCAGCCTGGAGATGATGTCAGTCAGTGAGGGCTCACTGGCTGTATTGGCTGATTCCTCCTTTTCTGGGCCTTTGTGACTCCGAAGATCGAGAACCAAGCTTTGATTGTCCTGCGCCAGGGCGCACAGGTCCAGGTTCGATTCGATATCACCGCACCTTGCCAACAGCAAACTGCCCCAAACAAAAACAAGAGAGCAACAAAGGAACACCGTCTACCTTCGTCCTCATGCGCCCAGTTTTCCCATTTTTACTCTTGTACGTTTGTACATGAAAGAAATGAAAATAAATATAAAGCAGCCACATTTCTGCTTAATCCATTTTCCAGATGCATGGTCACTTATCGAGAGAGAGGAAAGAGAGAGAAGAAGAGAGAGAGAGATCCATCTAACCCCATTTTAAAAGATAACTGAAAGCGTGTTGGTTTATTCTTTTACGTGAAAAGTTAGTAAAATGTGAGAATTTTGTTTTCTTCTTCTTCGTCGAACGCTCAGACAGCAACTATGTTGTCTGTTATATGAGCGAAAATGTCCACGCTACCCCGTAAGAGGCTGACAAGTCAGGCCCAGCGCATCCGACTTCGGCACAAGAGAGAATAGTTACCTTTTAAGTTCTTTCTGGAAAAAAGGCAGGAGAATGGACCAAGAAGGTAGAAAATAGACAAGAAGGAGGCGACAGGAAGCAAAGGAATGAGGCAGAAACAGAGTGATAGAAAAGAGGAAATTTCTAGCACAGAATTTCCAGAATGTGGGGATGCTATTTATACTGATAGGCCCCCGGCATCCCCACGGGGGAAAGAATTTTGTTTTAAACCCTAACAAACCCCAAACTAAATCAAACAAAACCAAAAAAATACCCCCCTTCCCCAACACACACACACACACACACACACACACACACATGGGGGACAGGATAGCCTAGTGGTATTGCGCTCGCAATCTGACGACCCGGGTTCGATTCCCGTTCAAGGGGATATTTTCCTCTGGAGTTAACATCAGTACAGACTCCACTCTCCCCAAAAGTCCTTCGGATGAGACTATAAACCGAGGTCCCGTGTGCGAACGCACAGAGAACATCTTGCGCACACGTTAAATCCTGTTCCGCTTTTCGTAAGAGTAGGCCATTGGGTGCCGGTGGGAACAGATGACAGAATTTACAAAACCGCATACACACGGGGACTGTATGTAAAAAAAGCACATAAGTGCTTATTCCATTATCCTTGATATAAAAGAATTACATTTTTTTAAAAGGAGAATAAAAATAAATAAACACACACACACATACAGTCACTACCCCTTCAAAAAGGAAAATAACTTTTGGGGGGGGGGGGCAAAGGGAGAGGATGAGGTCATTCCAGATCGATGGAAATAGATTTCCAATGTCTTGCTTAACCAGACATATCCAAAGCCATATTTGAATAAGCAAATACGTATTTGTGTGACCTAGTTTGTCTTTCTCTTAAGATCTAAATAAAAAAGCCTCCTATAAGATTTGAATGGTAGTCTGTGTTCATCCATGCTCAAAAGTTTAAACCAATACCTAATGCATGTTACATGATAATTAATTGTAAGCAGGTATTTACTTGGGTTTTTTTGTTTTTGTTTTTGTTTTCTTTGTTTTGTGCATCAAATACCTTCAACAAATCAAAGGAATTGTTATTTAGAAACTCTAGCTTTTTCAATACACATAACA